>OX411308.1:11674098-11806598 GCA_948150685.1 Rhaphigaster nebulosa
TTTAGAATAGAAGAGAGTTTTATAAGGGATTGATAAATCATTTGTAACCACTTCTATAATTTCGTTTTTATTGAAAACTTGTTTCGAATGTTATACATTCATCTTCAGTTCTAAAAACACAAAAATTCAAATATCAGCAATTCAAAATACAGTTTGATATTATTATACATATTAAATTTAATTTAACATAAATTAGTATTATTAAACAATTATGAATTTAATTAAGACAAGAATACAAATTCATGTTGGTACTCACCAAGGTTTAAGTAGATTATATCATATTTGGTGAGTACCAGCATGTATTTGATTTCTTGTCTTAATTAAATTCATAATTAATAAATGTTTTATAATACTAATTTATATTACTTCTTCTTTCACCCCCTCCTTAGTGCCATCAGCGTGGAGGAATGGCCTCGACCCATCTCGCCCACTGATCTCTGTCGTTGGCCCTTCTTCTCATATCCACCATCCTGCTTCCTCTGGCTCGCCCAAGTTTCTCCAGATAGTTGTAATACATCATTTAGCCTTTTAGTTATCGCCCATCCTGTAAACATGGCCAAACCATTACAGTTGGCGTTATTCTATAATTTCTTTTACTGGCCTTACATTCAGTTCCTCTCTTTTCTCTCATTTCTCCAGCAGTCTCTTCTTGTTTTGCCAAGTACTCTCCTAAGGTACCTCATTTCTGGGGGCCGTTACTTTGCTCGCATGTTTATCAAGGAACAGTCCAGCTCTCCGCACCATATAGAAGGACAGGCAGAAACACTGTTTTAAATAAAGCTATTTTGGTTTCTTTCTTTATATCCTGTTTCCCTAATATTGTAGTGCAGATAGAACACACTATTAGCCTTCTTGACTCTATGTAGAACCTCCTGGTCTATTCTCCCATCTCTGCTGAAAATCGTGCCCAGGTACTGGAAGTTATCTACCTTCTCTAGCGGCTCATTATTGCATGAAATATGAATTGGGTCTTCCCCGTCACGGCCGATAACCATCACCTTACTTTTAATAGGATTTATTTCCATTCCTTTCCTCTGGAGCTCTTCAGACCATTCATCGATAGTCACCTGAAACCATTCAGGTGTCAGCAATCAGGGCCACATCATCCGCATATAGGAGAGCTTGTGCTTGTACAGGAATTAAATTTATATTACACTTAATTTAATATGTATAATAATACAAAACTGTATTTTAAATTGCTGATTTTTGAATTTTTGTGTGTTTTTAGAAGTGAAGATGAATGTATAATATTCGAAACTAGTTTAAAACAAAACTATAGAAATGGCGAATAATTTATCAATTCCTTATTAGATTGATCCTTCTATACCATCATGCGGACGTCAATAAAATAGAGTTTATTCAGATAAAATAAAAATAAAAAAATAATCTATAAATTGTTGCAAGGTTTATATATGATTATATAAAAACACAAAAATAAAATGTGTCAATTTTTAACAATCTACGTATTAATAGGCAAGCCATTTTTTATGTTTTATATATATATATATATATATATATATATATATATATATATATATATATATAGGTACGTAAATATATAAATAGTAAGTGAATAAGAGATATTTCATTGGAAAGGCACCAGAAACACAAGAGCTGTTAGTTAATCAGTTGAATTTAAGCAATTATTTTGGCATTTTTTTTTCTAATTTATGGAAATTATTTTGAATTTGATTATAAGATAATTTTATATTTTTCAATCTAAAATGCACTTGAGCATATGCTTAAAAGAAAGAACACTTGAAAGATAGCAAGACTGCTGACCTGTGTACGATGGACTGACTCTGGAGGTAGTCCAATGCCATGCCGAGTTCGGTGGCGAAGAGTAGGACTGACTCCTCGGTGAAGGTCACGTCCTGGCTGAGATGGTAGCGGAGATCTCCCCCCAGCAGCAGGTCGGACACCATGAAGATGTCTTCTTCGTCTGCAACACCATAAAAATTGAAAATCTGGTGCGGTGTGCGATTCACACAACTTTTCCTTACCAACCAATAATAATAATCTTTAAAATTATTTTTAAGAGTTCACATAAAAATTACTCGAAATCAACTCAGTAGAATGCACTAAATAAACTTTAGAGTTTAAAGTCTTAGAGAAATAAAATAAGAGCAAAAAAGTAGAAAAAAAGAGATAAAATAAGAAACAAAAAAAAAAAAAGAAGTAAAAATAGAAATATAAACAATAAGAAAATTGATACAAATAGAAACATAAGAGTAAAATGGAAATCAATAAAAATGTAAACACTTAAAGTGAAAAGGAAATAAATAAAATATAAACATAAAAGAGAAATAAATAAAAATAGGAACACAAAAGTAAAAAGTAAATAAAAAAAAAATAGGAAAACAAAAGGAGAAAGGAAAGAGATAAAATTAAAATCATAAAAGAATTAGAAATTAAAATGTAAACATATAAGGAAAAAAAAAGAAAAGATATTAAAATAGGAACATAAAAGGAAAATAAATTAAAATAGAAACACAAGGAAAATAAATGATAATAAAAACAATAATAACTTTTAAATAAAAATAAATAACTTTAGTACAACAATTCTATACACTAAATATTTTTGTTTTGTCAAGCTGGAAATATATTTTAAAATTTTCGGTTTAGTTTGTATAGAAATTCCATGTAGTTTCCATGGAATCGTTTTGTTTCCATTGAATAATATAAAGGTAAAAATTATTAAGTTAATTTCTACTCTTCTGTATATAAATATGCCTGAGCTTAAGATATAGTCTACTTTAACCTTGCTGAGTGCCAATATGTATCTGATTTCTTGTCTCAATTAAATTCATAATTCAAAAATGTTTTATAATACTAATGTATATTACATCTAATTTAATATGTATAATAATACCAATTACTTATTTTTGAATTTTTGTATGTTTTTAGAGCTAAAGATGAATGTATGACATTCGGAACTAGTTTTCAATAAAAACAAAAATTATGGAAGATGCAAATAATTTCTCAATCCCTAATTAGATTGAGCCATCTATACCATCATGCGGATGTCAACTGACCAATCAGATTGAGCCATCTATACCATCATGCGGATGTCAACTGACCAATCAGATTGAGCCATCTATACCATCATGCGGATGTCAACTGACCAATCAGATTGAGCCATCTATACCATCATGCGGATGTCAACTGGCCAATCAGATTGAGCCATCTATACCATCATGCGGATGTCAACTGACCAATCAGATTGAGCCATCTATACCATCATGCGGATGTCAACTGACCAATCAGATTGAGCCATCTATACCATCATGCGGATGTCAACTGGCCAATCAGATTGAGCCATCTATACCATCATGCGGATGTCAACTGGCCAATCAGATTGAGCCATCTATACCATCATGCGGATGTCAACTGGCCAATCAGATTGAGCCATCTATACCATCATGCGGATGTCAACTGACCAATCAGATTGAGCCATCTATACCATCATGCGGATGTCAACTGACCAATCAGATTGAGCCATCTATACCATCATGCGGATGTCAACTGACCAATCAGATTGAGCCATCTATACCATCATGCGGATGTCAACTGACCAATCAGATTGAGCCATCTATACCATCATGCGGATGTCAACTGACCAATCAGATTGAGCCATCTATACCATCATGCGGATGTCAACTGACCAATCAGATTGAGCCATCTATACCATCATGCGGATGTCAACTGACCAATCAGATTGAGCCATCTATACCATCATGCGGATGTCAACTGACCAATCAGATTGAGCCATCTATACCATCATGCGGATGTCAACTGACCAATCAGATTGAGCCATCTATACCATCATGCGGATGTCAACTGACCAATCAGATTGAGCCATCTATACCATCATGCGGATGTCAACTGACCAATCAGATTGAGCCATCTATACCATCATGCGGATGTCAACTGACCAATCAGATTGAGCCATCTATACCATCATGCGGATGTCAACTGACCAATCAGATTGAGCCATCTATACCATCATGCGGATGTCAACTGACCAATCAGATTGAGCCATCTATACCATCATGCGGATGTCAACTGACCAATCAGATTGAGCCATCTATACCATCATGCGGATGTCAACTGACCAATCAGATTGAGCCATCTATACCATCATGCGGATGTCAACTGACCAATCAGATTGATCCTTCTATACCATCATGCGGATGTCAACTGACCAATCAGATTGATCCTTCTATACCATCATGCGGATGTCAACTGACCAATCAGATTGATCCTTCTATACCATCATGCGGATGTCAACTGACCAATCAGATTGAGCCATCTATACCATCATGCGGATGTCAACTGACCAATCAGATTGAGCCATCTATACCATCATGCGGATGTCAACTGACCAATCAGATTGATCCATCTATACCATCATGCGGATGTCTACTGACCAATCAGATTGAGGCATCTATACCATCATGCGGATGTCAACTGACCAATCAGATTGAGCCATCTATACCATCATGCCGACGTCAACTGACCAATCAGATTGAGCCATCTATACCATCATGCCGACGTCAACTGACCAATCAGATTGAGCCATCTATACCATCATGCGGACGTCAACTGACCAATCAGATTGAGCCATCTATACCATCATGCGGATGTCAACTGACCAATCAGATTGAGCCATCTATACCATCATGCGGATGTCAACTGACCAATCAGATTGAGCCATCTATACCATCATGCGGATGTCAACTGACCAATCAGATTGAGCCATCTATACCATCATGCGGATGTCAACTGACCAATCAGATTGAGCCATCTATACCATCATGCGGATGTCAACTGACCAATCAGATTGAGCCATCTATACCATCATGCGGATGTCAACTGACCAATCAGATTGAGCCATCTATACCATCATGCGGATGTCAACTGACCAATCAGATTGAGCCATCTATACCATCATGCGGATGTCAACTGACCAATCAGATTGAGCCATCTATACCATCATGCGGATGTCAACTGACCAATCAGATTGAGCCATCTATACCATCATGCGGATGTCAACTGACCAATCAGATTGAGCCATCTATACCATCATGCGGATGTCAATTGACCAATCAGATTGAGCCATCTATACCATCATGCGGATGTCAACTGACCAATCAGATTGAGCCATCTATACCATCATGCGGATGTCAACTGACCAATCAGATTGAGCCATCTATACCATCATGCGGATGTCAACTGACCAATCAGATTGAGCCATCTATACCATCATGCGGATGTCAACTGACCAATCAGATTGAGCCATCTATACCATCATGCGGATGTCAACTGACCAATCAGATTGAGCCATCTATACCATCATGCGGATGTCAACTGACCAATCAGATTGAGCCATCTATACCATCATGCGGATGTCAACTGACCAATCAGATTGAGCCATCTATACCATCATGCGGATGTCAACTGACCAATCAGATTGAGCCATCTATACCATCATGCGGATGTCAACTGACCAATCAGATTGAGCCATCTATACCATCATGCGGATGTCAACTGACCAATCAGATTGAGCCATCTATACCATCATGCGGATGTCAACTGACCAATCAGATTGAGCCATCTATACCATCATGCGGATGTCAACTGACCAATCAGATTGAGCCATCTATACCATCATGCGAATGTCAACTGACC
The DNA here is from genome assembly GCA_948150685.1 of Rhaphigaster nebulosa. Taxonomy (NCBI): domain Eukaryota; kingdom Metazoa; phylum Arthropoda; class Insecta; order Hemiptera; family Pentatomidae; genus Rhaphigaster; species Rhaphigaster nebulosa. The sequence continues at coordinate 11,679,790 of OX411308.1, forward strand.
AATCAGATTGAGCCATCTATACCATCATGCGGATGTCAACTGACCAATCAGATTGAGCCATCTATACCATCATGCGGATGTCAACTGACCAATCAGATTGAGCCATCTATACCATCATGCCGACGTCAACTGAATAAAATAAACGATTAGTTGAATCTCTTTTGACAGGCCTTCCATCGATATGCTAGTTTCAATAACCAGAACTAATTTTGGTATAAACTTCATTAATAAAATCCCTCTCTGGAGTCCATCGAGAGACAGCAATGATTAATCACATCAATCATTGTCAGACCTCGCCTTCAAACGGTGGGGTACCTTTGATTGATCCTGAAAGCGAGGAGCACACCAGGGTTTCGCTCTCAGCCCTCTTTATTATAAAAAACTTTCCTTTATTATAAAAAGCTTATTACAATGAATGCAAACGTAATTGCGGCTTTAATTTTATAATTCGAATAAACATTGAAAAATCATGTGAAATACTTCTTTTCTTTCTGGTGCTATCTTATAGCATTAATTGTTTACTTTTATTTGCATTTTAGACCCTGTACCCATTAGCGCCTTATTAGTCGTATTTTCCCCGAAAAAAATAGATTATTGCAGTGGGTCGAAGGTCGGCGTTGAGCGGTGGGATTGCGTTTCCTATCCGTTTCATAACCCCCCGAGCACATTTTTGTGGATTTTGGATATGTCTGATATATATATATATATATATATATATATATATATATATATATATATATATATATATATAGTTTTCCCCCGCTACATTTGAGCATCTCCAGCTCAAATCTCCCTTGGGTCAAATGACCTGAAATTCGATATGCAGGACTTTCTTCAAGGCAGAACAATACCATTAAATAATGGGTAAATTCCAGTCAAAATTTCAGTATGTCTACCTGAAATATCGGCGTTTTTTAAGTTTTGCGCATCTCTACAGCTCCACAATATTAGTTTATAGGGCTGAAAATTTATGTGAATTGAGTTGGTGTTGGGGAAGTATCCTTTGGGGTCTCGACTTGGTTTCCCCAACCCCCAGGTTTTTGGATTTTTTTAAATATTTGCAAACCTTTAAAACCCCTCCAAATTAGGTGCATTGGAAAGGAAATTAAATCACCTAAAAAACAAAATGAGTTTCATCGAAATCGGACCAGTATTAGCAAAGATATGGCTATTTCAACTGTTTCAAAGCCTATTCAGTTGTATTTTCATATATATATATATATATATATATATATATATATATATATATATATATTATATATATATATATATATATATATATATATATATATATATATAACTTGTAACTTGTAGATATATAATAAGAAATGTTCAGTTGAATCGAAATTACTTTTTCATAGGGCTCTCATCTCTTGACAGCCAATGGTCTGCATCTCATCTTGAGGGTGACTTCTATAAATAAAAAAAAATCCGTGAGCAGTAGAACTCCGTCACTAAAATCGTATTTTAACTTTTAAAAAAATATAAAAACGGGGAAGAAAAAAATTCGAGACCCACAAAAGACAGTTTCCTAACAAACCGAAATTTACCCGTACTTTTATTACAAAGGTTCTGCATCTCCGTTAACCTTCCATACAAAATATATATATATATATATATATATATATATAGAAGATTGGAAATTATAAATACGAATATGTATATATATATATATATATATATATATATATATATATATATATATATATATATATATATATATATATATATATATATTTTGTATGGAAGGTTAACGGAGATGCAGAACCTTTGTAATAAAAGTACGGGTAAATTTCGGTTTGTTAGGAAACTGTCTTTTGTGGGTCTCGAATTTTTTTCTTCCCCGTTTTTATATTTTTTTAAAAGTTAAAATACGATTTTAGTGACGGAGTTCTACTGCTCACGGATTTTTTTTTATTTATAGAAGTCACCCTCAAGATGAGATGCAGACCATTGGCTGTCAAGAGATGAGAGCCCTATGAAAAAGTAATTTCGATTCAACTGAACATTTCTTATTATATATCTACAAGTTACTATAAAATTATATTATATAAAACTCAGAAAGGATGTAAATATTTAAAATACTGAAATGTAATGCATGTACTCATAGTGTGAGATTAAATGCCGATTCAAATTTATATTCAGCACTGCATTCTCAAATAGAATATATTTTGCATAATAAATAATTTTTAGTCGACATCCGCATGATGGTATAGAAGGATCAATCTGATTGGTCAGTTGACATCCGCATGATGGTATAGAAGAATCAATCTGATTGGTCAGTTGACATCCGCATGATGGTATAGAAGGATCAATCTGATTGGTCAGTTGACATCCGCATGATGGTATAGAAGGATCAATCTGATTGGTCAGTTGACATCCGCATGATGGTATAGAAGGATCAATCTAATTAGGGATCGATAAATTATTTGACACTTCTATAATTTTGTTTTATTGAAAACTATTTTAGAATGTTATACATTCATATTCAGTTCTAAAAACACACACAAATTTAAGAATTAGTTTGATATTATTATACATATTAAATTAGATGTAATATATATCAGTATTATAAAACATTTATGAATTATGAATTTAATTAAGACAAGAAATCAAATACTTATTGGTACTCACCAAGGTTTAAATGGATATATTAAATGTTAAATGTTTGATATAATCCAATCAAATCTAGCAGATAAAAATTATTTAATTAGGGATTGATAAATTTCCACGTCTATTCATTTGTGTCATTGAAAACTAGTTTCGAATGTTATACATTTCATCTTCAGTACTAAAAACACACAAAAATTCAATAATAAGCAATTCAAAATATAGTTTGGTATTATTATACATATTAAATTAGATTTAATATAAATCAGTATTATAAAAAAAAAAATATGAATTATGAATTTAATTAAGACAAGAGATCAAATGCGTGTTGGTACTCACCAAGATTTAAATGGATTATATCAGACATTTAACATTTATCCATTTATATCATTCATACATTTATATCCATTTAAACCTTGGTGAGTACCAACACGCATTTGATCATTGTCTTAATTAAATTCATAATTCATAATTTTTTTATAATACTGATTTATATTAAATCTAATTTAATATGTATAATAATACCAAACTATATTTTGAATTGCTTATCATTGAATTTTTGTGTGTTTTTAGTACTGAAGATGAATGTATAACATTCGAAACTAGTTTTCAATGAAACAAATGTATAGACGTGGCAAATAATTTATCAATCTCTAATTAAATAATTTTTATCTGCTAGATTTGATTTTTGGCCCGTTGTGCGGTGGGGGAAATGCAACATAGAGAAATGTCGCATTCGGTCCTAAATCCTGTTTCGTGCAGCATCCCCTTGTTGCTATACCAAAATAAAATGGCTTTATCCTAATTACTGACGATAATGCTTCCTTGGTGTCTTTCTACTTTAACTCCTTAAGGACCGAAAATACCTCCCACATCATCTTTTCCCTATACCTTCTTCAATTCACTCTCTTAATACAAGATCTCAACCAATCGATTAATATATATCCTCTCATAGAAATGCTTTCTTTAGCAGATCTTTCTTTATTCCTCCTATCTCTTTTTGGAATTCTTCGCCCATTTCTATTCGTCAATCTTCCTCTACTTTTTCTTTTACACACCACTTATTCCTTCACTGACATAATAATTAAACCGCCACAAAAAAAAAAATTTCTTGGTCGATTAGAAAGGTCTATTATTGAAAGTAATAGACTAAAAGCAAATAAGCAACATTTAAATGCCTTATGCTTATTCTAAAACAACTTACATTTCCCCTCTATCTTTATACATGGCCGAGATATGGGCTTATAAGATCTCTAATCGGCATTTACATAGAATTTTACTTCCTTGTACGAAATAAAGGAAGTATTGTAATAGCGAAAATTTTCAGTCTTCAGATTTCAACGGAAATATCCATTTTGACCATCCCTGAATCCATTTTGACTAGTTTCGTCGTGGAGTCTGTACGTACGTTCGTTCGTATTTCGCATAACTCAAAAATGGTTAGCCGTAGAAAGTTGAAATTTTGTATTTAGGATTGCTGTAAAATCTAGTTGTGAACCTCCCTTTTTGGTCTCTGTTTAATCACCGGAAGTGGTACTTTACTTGAAGGTCATAATTGATTTCCATCAAAAATTATATTATAATACTTAGCAAAACTTCTCAAATTTGGTATTTATGGCTTATATATTGATTTAAATAACATACTAGATTTTGGTCTAAATTGGAAAACCGGAAGCGGTACTTTACTTGAAGGTCATATTAGGCTTTCATCAAAAATTGAATTAAAATATAATGTAAAACATCTCAAATTTGGTAAATAGGACTTTTATATCGATGTGAATGTATTTACTATATTTGGTTAAAATTGGTGAGCCGAAAAGAGTACTTTAATTGAAGGTCATAATAAACACATCAAAAATTATGTTAAAATTTAGTGTAAAATATTGGTTTTCCTTCCCATTTGTGAGCTGAACAAGTCTGCAGCAGGAGAATAAGATGTAAGCTAAGTGGGTTGCTCTGCTTAAAATGTCGAAACCGTCGATTTTCTATACTTTATCCAGTGATATTGACTGGTTGTCAATATTGATATTTGTTGAATATCAACCAAATTGATATTCTGAAGGAAAACGACATGTAATAACGGAATGAGACCTCCAGTAACAAGAGTGTGTGTTTTTGTGTATGTGTGTGTCAATAGATGGATGTCGGGACGCCGAGTGTCGTTTTTATTGTAACCTTCGGAAACTAGTAACTAAATTCAGTATCACTTTTTGAGCCACAGATTTATAATTTAATAAACGTACAAGGAAGTCATGTGTTGCTCACATCATTTTAAAAGTTGGTACAAAATCGAGTATCTATATATTTTACAAAATAAAATTTAAATAATTGGAATAAATATATTAAATTAAAATTAAAAAAAATATTTTGTCTAAATTATGCTTCCTATGCACCTATTTATGTAGGTGCTATGTAAGTACTTCTCTTGTTAAATAAGAAACACTAAAAAATTAGATAATTATAAAATATAAAAGCAAAACAACATAATTTAATATGCCATACATAATCCATCGGAATCAGTCACTTCTGGGTCATCGCAGTTGTCTGGAAGATCATGTCAATATTTCTGGAAACAGCTATTTCGGTATTTTATCTGCAACTATGTAGGAAATTTGGGAATATGATGCCGGAAAAAAATGGTGTAAAACGTCTTCATTAGAAGCTTTTCTACTTTTTTTTTTCTTGATTGTGATTATCAAAATTTCCTAAAATCCTTATTCCTCGCCTCTTGAACATCATTCATTAATTGTCAAATTGTTAGTATCGCCTGGTTTATAATTTATTTGCCACGGAGTAGCAATAAAGTCTCGCAGAGAAAAAAAAAATTAATCATATAAATTGAACAGGCGAAAGGTGTCGGATGGAATTAGTGGATTATTTTAAACTAGAATTGTTATTCGTTATTGATTAACTTTTTTAAAGTAATTAAAAATGACAATCTTGACTAAGATTAAAAAAACAATGTTTTTTTTTTTTTTTTTTTTAAATTACATATTATTTTATTATTTCCAAATAGCTTAAATATAAAAAAAATATCTGGTATGTTCACTCATACTGTTCTTATCGCTTGGGTGTTCAATATAGAATATATTTGCTATATCTTCGATAATATAGTCTGATAAGATTTTTTATTTTTTTTGAAGGATGGAAGGATAGTAGTAAATATTAATCTAATTAGGGATTGATAAATTATTTGCCACTTCTATAAATTTGTTTTATTGAAAACTAGTTTCGAATGTTATACATTCATCTTCAGTTCTAGAAACACAAATAAATTCAAAAATAAGCAATATTATACATATTAAATTAAATGTAATATAAATTAGTATTAAAAAACATTTATGAATTTATTAAGACAAGAAATCAAATTCATGTTGGTACTCATATATATTCAGCACTGCATTCTCAAATAAAATATATTTTGCATAATAAATAATTTTTAGTCGACATCCGCATGATGGTATAGAAGGATCAATCTAATTAGGGATCGATAAATTATTTGCCACTTCTATAATTTTGTTTTATTGAAAACTATTTTAGAATGTTATACATTCATATTCAGTTCTAAAAACACACAAACATTTAAGAATTAGTTTGATATTATTATACATATTAAATTAGATGTAATTTATATAAGTATTATAAAACATTTTTGAATTATGAATTTAATTAAGACAAGAAATCAAATACTTATTGGTACTCACCAAGGTTTAAATGGATATATTAAATGTTAAATGTTTGATATAATCCAATCAAATCTAGCAGATAAAAATTATTTAATTAGGGATTGATAAATTATTTGCCACGTCTATTCATTTGTTTCATTGAAAACTAGTTTCGAATGTTATACATTTTTCATCTTCAGTACTAAAAACACACAAAAATTCAATAATAAGCAATTCAAAATATAGTTTGGTATTATTATACATATTAAATTAGATTTAATATAAATCAGTATTATAAAAAAATTATGAATTATGAATTTAATAAGACAAGAAATCAAATTCATGTTGGTACTCACCAAGGTTCAAGTAGATTATATCAAACATGTAGATTGGTGGGTACCAACATGTTCTTGATTTATTGTCTTGATTAAATTCATAATTGTTTAATAATACTAATTTATATTAAATTAAATTTAATATATATAATAATACCAAACTATATTTTGCATTGCTTATTTTTGAATTTCTGTGTTTTTAGAACTGAAGATGAATGTTTAACATAATACAAAATTATAGAAGTGGCAAATAAATTATCAAACCCTAATAATTTTTTTAATGTTTAACTTTGCAGACAAATCATTTTTCTTCCGATTAAGTATCTGGAATCATCCGAGAGATGCATGGCATTCGATTTATCAAATAACTCATCAAATCTGAACCGAACGAACTTCATAGGAACTTGTGTAAAATACTTTATAAAATATCTTTACAAAGCGCAATACTCTGTATCCCTGCTATTACTGGTTCGATTTCGATGATTCACGGTGGGCAGCGGACAAGGACGGACGGATTTTTTAACCCGATTATTGGATTTCACGTATCTTGAAACGTAAAACCTCAAAAAAAAAAAAAAAATTGTCTTGCTTGATTACAAAGGACCATTATTGAAAATAATAAACTATAAATGGTTTCAATGCGAGCAGTAGAATTAGATGTTAGATCAGTTCTGGGAAAAATTAATTAATTAATTAAGTTATTTTACGTTTTTGTATAACGTTATGCATACTAAAAAGGTTGCTTGAGTTAAAAGGCCTCTTTTTGAATTTTTTTTGCCATATACCGGAAAAAGGTCGTTTCGTCCTACAAAGGCACCGTATCGATGTAAACTAATTATGTTTACGTCAATAACAATTACTACTTACAGATTATTACATTATTACAATTACTTACAGTACCCTTTTGTAAATATAATCAAATGTACATTAATTCTGAGAGATGCTTTTATTCTTAGGTGACTTTTAAACCTGAATAAAATTATTTTTCATTTATTAACTTCAGAATAGATATTGGTAGTTGATTATATGTTGGTACTTATTTTGCTTTGTGGTCCTAGGTCGTAATGATATTCTGATATACTACTTCATTCGATATTAAATTTCTACATGGCAATGCATCAATATTCCTATAATATCGGAAAATAAATATTGATACCTAAGTATTTTTCGATATCTATATTAAATCGTGATTAAATATATAACATGCAAATAGATTTTGTCGGTTTTGGGGAAAGGACCCATATACTAGGTTGTTACAAAAGTCCGTATGCAAGAGTATAGCTTTATTGCAGAATACATATTTTAAACATAATTGAATATTATTCTTCAAAGTAAAGTCCATTCTTTTTAACTACATTCGTCCATCTTTCTGCCAGTAATTAGATTTGATGCCGGTACCATTCCTTTGATTTTGGGGCAAAGAACTCTTCACATCCAATTTTGTAATTATCAAAGATCCGACCTATTAAAAAATGAGCCATTGATCTAAAAAAAACATAATCTGATGGTGCAATTCTGGGCTATACGCAGCATGAGGTCTATAAGAAGGAGGTTTATACAGGAATTACTCTTGCAGTTCCGATAATTTTTCCTTGGTCAAACGAGAACGTTGTACAGAACCATTGTCATGCTGCAAAATGGCTTGGTTCCTGTTGACCGAAGCGGGGTACTTTGCACTCAAAACTGCATAAACTCTCTCTAGCTGTTCACATTAAGGCTTGAGTCCTTATTACGGCCGATAAATTACGAGTAAGTTGCAAATAGGTCCTGGTTCACACATTCAAAAAGAACGTCATCATCAACGACCGATGGGCGATCTGATCTGGGTTGTGTGGCGGTATTTCGATGGATAATTGACTCTCCTTCTTTAGAACAAATTTCTTCGGTGGCTGCCTTTGCGCTTGGAACCTTTTTTCTAGTAATGTCTCAAAAGACCGCGAATCACGATTTTTTCTTCTGACGTTGCACACGCGTTTTAAAAATGTAAATGATCCCATAAAGCCAACTCAAGTCACAAAGAATTAAAGGATTAGTCAAAGCAAACATTGACATAAATAGTAGGAACAAAAACATTCTTATATGATTAAATATGAGAGTTGGAATTAAGGGTTGTGTTCATCCACAAGGACTTATGTAACAACCTAGTAGAATGGGTTAAACCTTTACACGAGAAGAAGAATAAGAATAAAATAATAATAATAAAAACTAAAGATAATTAATGAAAATAAAAAACGATATATAATTTCACTTAAGTTCAATACGATATTAAAAGTTATAATTGTTATTCATTGAGTAATTAATTGCCATTTAAAAAAGAAAAACATAAATTATTGTAGTTATATAATTTTCATATAAAGAACTACAGCTTTATTTCTACATCATTGGATTTATTACTATAAAATGATAATAAGACTATAGTAATTATATAAATTGTACATTAGCCAGTATATAGGTATATAGAACAGTGTACTAATCTATATTTGTCGAGGGTGGTAAAAAGGTCAAACATTCAAAATAGCAGTTTTATAGGAAAGCCAAATGATGTTTAATATTTTACTATATATTGGCATTTCTCCCGTTCATTTACATGGAATTTAAAAGAAATGGAAGATCATTAAAATTCCTTGTCAAGGAATTAGGAGAAACCTCCAGTGGAACTGGTATTTTGGAAAGTTGACATTTTTATCGTCCTCGACAGACATGATAAAACCCTTATGTGCATCCGACCGTTTGTTTAGACACGCTAAACCCTCACAGCCGTTCAGCATTTTGGGTAGTGTATAGCCTGCCTCGGGTCTATTTCTAAATTATATCAATAGAAAATTTATGAACATCTGATAGTTAATAGAGAATTCCTGTAGACTTTATGAGAATTTATAGATATATAGATTTATAGATATAGATTTATAGTAGACTTTTTGAGAATTTATGTAGACTTTATAGACAACTTTATGCGGAGAGAATAAGTAAATAAGGCTGAATAAATAATAAATTAAGGCTAAATAAATATTTTGTTTTGTATTTTTCCCGAGTGATTACAATAGACCTTAGGACCTAATGAAGTAATGATATTTACTTGGTTATTTAATTATATCATAATGTGTTTGTCCAATAATTTCGTAGAAGTTTAACCTTCTACGACCTCCTGATGCCTTATAGTTTTTTTATAAAAAATATTATACGGAATATTGGATAAGTTATCCAGTTTTGTGAATTTAATTTATACTACCTGGAAATTACCTAGCTACCTTGTACCTGGAAATTATTTACTACTACTGCATAGAAATTTGAAGGAAGAACAACGCCTTAAGGCCACCGAGAATAAGATATTGCGTTGAATATATGGTCCGGAAAAGGATGAGTCAGAAGGAGGTTATACAACGCGGAATTGCGGAGCATCCAAATGTAACCTGTTGATAAAATCGAAGTGATACAGCGACAGTTAAAATGGGCTTGTAAAGTTGTCGGGGTTTCGTAGTTAGTAACGAACGAATCCCTAAGAAGTTAATAAACGCTGAACCGACTAGTAAACGTCCGAGGGGTAGATCGAAACTTAAGAATTGTGGTAAAGGCGATCTTATAGATTTGGGTTTGGACGGTAATCGAGGTTCGTAAACAGCAACTGGTGGTATCGGCATAGAACCTTCATGTTCGCTAAGCCTTTATTTATATATATATATATATATATATATATATATATATATATATATATATATATATATATATATATAGCGATGCGGAGATATTAGAGACCATCTACCTCTAAGTGAAGGCTGAATATAGATCAATCTTCTATACCCGAGCAAGATCAATATCGCATTAAGAGCTTTCCTGGAAAGGCCAACAACATAAATATTTAAAGACCAGTCCTGGAATTGTTACTACCCATTTAATGCAGCTATAGACATTTTATTACTCGGCATTAGCAGTGACTGAGTTATAATTAAATAATAATAATAAATCAATTAATAATTCACATAATACTTTAATTAGTATTTTAACATTTAAAATTTAACTTAAAATGTACTAATGGCGGCGAGCGGCAGGAATATCAAGAATAGATAAAGTAAAAAATGAAATAGTAAGAGAAAGAATTAAATAAAAAAAAAAACATATGGAAGAGATAGACTAAAAAATGCCTAAATACCTTTTCAAGAATTAGCGAATGTGAAGGTTTTATGCCGATACCACCAATCGCTGTTCACGAACCTCGACTACCGTCCAAACCCAAATCCATAGCATCGCCTTGACCGCAATCCTTCCACCTACGTTTCGGACACACCCTTCGGACGTTTACTAGTCGGCTCAGCGTTTATCAACTTCTTAGGGATTCGTTCGTTACTAACAACGAAACTCCAACAACTTTACAAGCCCATTTCAACGGTCGCGATGCTGTCACTTCGATTATATTAACAGGATCCATGCTCCGCAATTCCGTGTTGCGTGTCCTCCTGAATTCTCCTGTAGACTCATCATCTCTTCCTCCCTTCCGAAACGAACAAGTTGTGCTCCACCGTTGGTGCCTTCAAACCGACATAAAAAAATATTAACTTATTGTACTGTTCAGGTTGATATGGCAGTAACTGTTCCATACATTGCTTAATAATCTACTTTGAAAGAAAATTATTTCTATATTTTTAGAGGATCTTGTGTGGTTTTGAAATCTGTTTTTTTTTTTCCAAAATGTTTTAAGAAAATAACTTAGATTATTTTGTATGAACATCATATTTTCTTTTCTTTTTTTTTACTTCGATGGCTAATCTAAGTCTTTTTTATCTACTTAGTTTATTACTTACGAGTAAAAATAATATAGAAATGTAAAAAAAAAAAAAAAAAAATAGGAATAAATGTCAATAAAAATTCAACACCAAAATTCTTAATAAAAAAAAAAGAAATGTAAAATATTTAAGATGAATATAATTTGATAGAAGACATATAATATGATCTTGAAGAACAGGTAGTGAACAGCCAGTAAATTTCAAGACTGATTCTAACAGTTTAAGCGCACATTACGCAGACATAATAAATAACTTAGATATTAAATTTTTAGGATAAAAAAGACCTTTCACAAGATAAAATGGTAAATTTTGCTTTGGAAATATGTGTACATTGGATGGATATAATTGACATAATTGGATGTAAGAATAAATATGGACAATTTATTTTTGCATTGTATGTGGTGAGCAGGCATATATGTACATAAATATATGTACAGGTGGGTGTAGTACCAGTAGTGTGTAGTATATATGCTTGTTATGAGTGTGAGTGTGAGCTGGTTATAATGGATGGTTTTTCTGTATATATGTATATTGTTATTTCAGTGTTTTTATAACATATTTATGTTATGTGTTCGGACTTAAAATAATATTTAAATTATAAAATAAAATATTTTATATTTTAAATAAAATATTTTGTATATTAAATATAAAATATTTAAATTTTTAAACTAATTTAAAGGAGGTGGAAAAATAATAAGTAAAGGAAATAAAGCTTATGAATTGAAGATAAAGTTAATCCCCAACAAAACCTCTCTTGTAACATTGAAATAGTGCAGGTGGTTTTTATAATAAGAAAAATGTTTTCTGACAAAGTATTTATACACAGATTATTATAAAAAAAACATAAAAACACTCTGCAACCTTTCAGGAGATGCACCAGGTAAATTTTAAATTTATAAATTAAGATATTTATTTAAATGTAACAAAAGAAAAATTATTGTTATGTTGCAATGTTTATAAACATAAAAAAAAAAAAAAATTAGCCTTGTAAATTGACCTTGACACATCATTGCAGTTTGGTCCTGATGGTGGGGAAGAACTCCAAAACATTGATCATGCAGTAATTAGATCATTAATGAATCTCATTTCAACGAAGACTTTTTTCACTACCCTTACTTCAAAATGTAAAATATTTCTATACATTAAAAAAAATCGAAAATATTTTATTTTTATAAAACCTAAAAAAAAAGATGCTAAGATAAAACATTATTATGAAATTATTTTTAAATGAAAACAAAAAAATTAACTTAAAAAGTAGGAACGTTCGTAAACAATGTTGTTTTTTTTTTTCAAAACGTTGGACTCAGATTTTAAACTATTTTATTAATGCATCAATCTTGTCTTTCGCCTCTGAAAATATCTACATAATGTCCTAAATTTAGCTTCATATTAATACTCAACATATCGATTAAGTAAGTCGCCTAGCAGAGCCAATCAAAATTTTGTTTCTAAAAGAAATACCCAGAAGCTCGAAAAATCTCTCAAGTACCTATCCTCGATAGGACCAAAGCATATCCTCGATAGGGCCAAGGCATATCCTCGATAGGGCCAAAGCATATCCTCGATAGGACCAAAGCAGATCCTCGATAGGGTCAAAGCAGATCCTCGATAGGACCAAAGCATATCCTCGATAAGACCAAAGCAGATCCTCGATAGGGTCAAAGCATATCCTCGATAGGACCAAAGCAGATACTCGATAGGGCCAAAGCAGATCCTCGATAGGGCCAAAGCACATCCTCGATAGGGCCAAAGCAGATCCTCGATAGGACCAAAGCAGATCCCCGATAGGGCCAAAGCAGATCCTCGATAGGGCCAAAGCAGATCCTCGATAGGGCCAAAGCAGATCCTCGATAGTGCCAAAGCAGATCCTCGATAGGGCCAAAGCAGATCCTTGATAGGGCCAAAGCAGATCCTCGATAGGGCCAAAGCATATCCTCCGATAGGGCCAAAGCATATCCTCCGATAGGGCCAAAGCATATCCTCGATAGGGCCAAAGCAGATCCTCGATAGGGCCAAAGCAGATCCTCGATAGGGCCAAAGCATATCCTCGATAGGACCAAAGCAGATCCTCGATAGGGCCAAAGCATATCCTCGATAGGGCCAAAGCATATCCTCGATAGGGCCAAGGCATTTCCTCGATAGGACCAAAGCATATCCTCGATAGGACCAAAGCAGATCCTCGATAGGGCCAAAGCAGATCCTCGATAGGACCAAAGCATATCCTCGATAGGACCAAAGCAGATCCTCGATAGGTTCAAAGCATATCCTCGATAGGACCAAAGCAGATCCTCGATAGGGCCAAAGCAGATCCTGGATAGGACAAAAGCATATCCTCGATAGGGCCAAAGCAGATCCTCGATAAGGCCAAAGCAGATCCTCGATAGGGCCAAAGCAGATCCTCGATAGGGCCAAAGCATATCCTCGATAGAACCAAAGCATGCATACCAATCATGTGTAATATAAAAAAAAAAAAAATTTGAATATTTTCATTCCACTGCGGCAGAAGCTATTTTTCATGACACTGGCGGCGAATTAAATTGAACCTATGAACAATATAAAGCCAAAATATAAAAATCACCAAAATGGTACATAGAATATTGTCTCGTGACAATCAGGAGATATGTTCGTGGTTCTTAATCTTCAAAAAGAATTAAAGAATTCGAGATTTCAGGAACGACATTGTCTTATCAAGATTTAGATCAAATGGAATTTACTAGAATCAATTTTTATAAGTACGAAGGTATTTGCCGAAAATCGACTTCAAAGTGTAACATAAACGGAGAGACATAATCAACATTATTTGACATCCGCATGATGGTATAGAAGGTTCAATCTAATTAGTGTTTGATAAATTATTTGCCACTTCTATAAATTAATTTTATTAAAAACTAGTTTCGAATGTTATATATTCATCGTCAGTTCTAAAAAAACACAAGAAATTCAAAAATAAGCAATTCAAAATATAGTTTGGTATTATTATACATATTAAATTAGATGTAATATAAATCAGTATTATAAAACATTTATGAATTATGAATTCAATTAAGACAAGAAATCAAATACATGTTGGTACTCAGCAAGGTTTAAATGGATTATATCAAACAGAAAAGTTTGTACTGGTTTCTTCTCGCATTGAACCAACAATGAACGAAAGGTAGGTAGCATGTTTATAGTTACATGCATGTTTATAGTAACATGTTCATTTAAGCAAAAATATGGATTGGATTTGAAGGATTTTATTATTTCAAGTGCTTCATATATGTTTAATTTGAGGATGTTTTCAACGATTTATTTGATTTCTTGTATTAATTAAATTCATAATTCATAAATGTTTTATAATACTGATTTATATTTCATCTAATTTTATATGTATAATAATACCGAACTTTTGAATTGCTTATTTTTGAATTTTTTGTGTGTTTCTAGAACTGAGGATGAATGTGTAACATTCGAAAATAGTTTTTAATAAAACAAATTTATAGAAATGGCAAATAATTTATCAATCCCTAATTATAATCAACTTTAATTGTGCCAAAGTGTTCGTGCTTCAAATATACGAAAAAACTGATATGATGTTATTAGTGAGGCAAAGGGTTTTTATTTACCTTTTGGTGTTAACGAGAAGGGCATATTGATGGATTACATATTGAAACGACATATTGATGGATTACAGGACCATTTAAGCCTTGTCGATGTTTTCAAGGAACCTAGAAGTTGGCTAACGGGAGAAAGAGGTTGCAGTCCAGTGCGTCCCTGATAGATGAAAGTAACAGAAGCCTAGGAATTGAAGGCAGGAGGATTAATGTGCCGTAATCAGGGCATGGGTACTGGAGTGGGTTCGAATCCCGCCTGGAAGGTGGAAATTTAACTCTCAGCTATGCTGATAATTAAAACAATAAGATAAAGTAATTATTTAAGATAATTAAAAGAATGTTTCGATAAGATGACTTAGATTTTTTTTAAATTATTTTTGAAAATACTTATTTTTTTACGCATAATAAAGTAAGAGCTCATTTTAAGATAAGAGTTGAATTCAATGATCACAACGCCTCGTGATTATTGAATTCAAAGTTTGTTAGTGATAATAACTACAAATGGAACGATGGATTGGAGTGGGATTGGGACTGGAGTGCCTGGAATAATGAAGATTTCAACGGACCTCCGGACAATCACCATTCCATCGTTCCATTTTTTACCGGCAGGTAAATTTCATCCTTACGTATACACGTCAACACGTACCTATTTTATAATACTTATGGCCCACAAATATATTAAAGTATAGATTAATATAACTCTTGAGAATTGATATGATATAAATAGCTCCTTTGCAATAGCAAGAATATCAATCAATTAAATCTTAATCCCCCCAAAAATATAAAAAATGGTCGAAATTTAAAGCATATTACAAATTATAAATCCACTTCAATTACTAATTTTCCTTTAATCAATTTATATATATATATATATATATATATATATATATATATATATATATATATATATATATATATATATATATTAACATAATTAATATTTTAAATAATAATGGAAATCATAATTTATTCCTATCAGTTGACATCCACATGATGGTATAGATTGATCCAATCTAATTAGGGATTGATAAATTATTTGCATCTTCCATAATTTTGTTTTTATTAACATAAACATACAGAAATTCAAAAATAAGCAATTCAAAATACAGTTTGGTTTAATTATACATATTAAATTAGATATAATATAAATCAATATTATAAAACATTTATGAATTATAAATTTAATTAAGACAAGAAATCAAATACATGTTGAACTAACAATGAACGAAATGTAGATAGGATGTTTATAGGTAAACGGTTTAACGATCAGGATTTTTCCAATAATGCCGGTGAGTAATTGGTTTTTCTGTTATAGATGGGAATAAATTTAAGATTGGACTATTGGAGATATTTATTTGATCATTTAAGCAGAAATCTGGATTGGATTTGAAGGATTTTATTATTTCAAGTGCTTCATATATTCATTTAATTTGAGGCTGTTTTCAACGTGTATTTGATTTCTTGTCTTAATTAAATTCATAATTGATAAATGTTTTTTAATACTGATTTATATTTCATCTAATTTAATATGTATAATAATACCGAACTATATTTTGAATTGCTTATTTTTATAAATTAGTAATCTAATATAAACTGTATTTTAAATCGCTTTGAATTTTTGTGTGTTTTTAGAACTGAAGATGAATGTATAACATTTATAGTATAACTAGTTTTCAATAAAAAAAAAAAAATTATAAAAGTGGCAAATAATTTATCAATCCCTAATTTATTCTTATAGTTATTTTTATTTTATTTTTACATGCACACTTGTTTAATACGACATTGACAATGAAAGGAATGCCTTCCAAAATCAACAATAGAGTAATGGAATGTCAAGCATGAAGAAGATGAAAATACCCAGCGCCAAAATACCAGGCCTTATTATTTAAGGTATAAGAAAATTAGAGAAGGTCTCTCATCCACGGCATTTTCAGTTTTATCCTAATGTCAGGCATGCTGGGTAGAGACCATTCTCACTATTAGTGAGTTGTTATGGTCATACAATTTTCCATGAAATCTATTGTAGTGAGTCAGTGTGCATTCGCTGGCTGTTGGCATGTGTGTTAGTATGTAAAGTTGAGTTAACCAAATTGGTTAAAGTGAGTATGTGAAGGTTGTAAGTTTGAGTCTTAATTATAATTTTGATTGTGGTCGGCGTAGCGAGATAAATATTTTTGAAACATGTTTTTAGCCGACTAAGGATGGTAATGTGTTTAACTTGACCGTTAGTCGATATCTAAAGGTAGACTTTCGCTGATACTGCCAACCGTAACCGCTAACGGTTTTCATATTTCGTTGAAACTGCTCACTGCAACGGCCAACTTCTCTCGCATAAACTATACCATTATAACCTTTCCTGTATGTATAATCATAATATATCGTTATAGTATATCGTACATATATTAGCTTGTTACAGCTATATATTAAACTAGTATACCCGAGCGAGAACTCTCGCATTAGATATCAATCCTTCTTCTAATCCCTAATACATTAGAAGTAGGAAAACATATTTATTCGTGTAAACAATATAATATTACCAAAAGATTTATTTAACGCACATATTTGGTGAAGCTACATAGTTTGTAATGACTACGTTGAAGTTACAGTAATTAGTAATAAGTATTTTTAATTACTTTAATAAGTAATTATTAATTACTTTAATAAGTAATTAGCTTACCTCATTGGAAAACATCTCCAACGTGCGGAACTATATCGTGCGTTATCTCGAAAATGGTAGGTTTTTAAGCTTTAAAACGCTGAAATCTTGAAAAATCTTGATGCCCGCGTCAAAATCTTTAATACCCAACTTAGCCCGTCTCGATCCGCCGACTCTCAGTCGTCAAAGTTTTGAAACCTTCCAGTTTTGTCATCACTTTTATTTAAGCCCTTGTAAGATTTTAAGAAACAAAATCAGAATTCGTCACATCTCCGTGAAATTCCCTTTTTTTTTTATTCCTAATTCATCAAAATCCATCTGCGAGCCGGAAAAGGGATCTATACTACCGTAATAATATATAGTAGTGATCGTTAAAACCTTTAAAAAGTATCCGTTATAGTCTTCGTGAAAAGAATAAATACATGCAAGCTTCCAGCATGGATGTAATTCTTGCTTTTTGAAGAGGGAAATGAAATTATGTTATTAATAAGATGTAATGCTAAAAGCTTATTCTAAACCCGGAAAAGCGAACGGTTTTATGCTAAGTTAATAACTGGCCATTTGCGGAATGATGGGAAAAGATTCAGAAACATTTACTGACTAAATACCTCCCAATTAAATTTTGTGTTAAGCATGGTGAAAGGAGTTATAATAGGAAAAGCTACTAATGCAATGTAAGCTAAAGGTAAATAAAAAACGCAGTCACTTTACGGAAAATATGGAAATATAAAAAAATTATCGTGGCCACCTAAGGATGTAATTATGTATATCTAACTAATGATCGTGGCCACCTAAGGATGTAATTATGTATACCTAACTAATGATCGTGGCCACCTAAGGATGTAATTATGTATACCTAACTAATGATCGTGGCCACCTAAGGATGTAATTATGTATACCTAACTAATGATCGTGGCCACCTAAGGATGTAATTATGTATACCTAACTAATTATCGTGGCCACCTAAGGATGTAATTATGTATACCTAACTAATGATCGTGGCCACCTAAGGATGTAATTATGTATACCTAACTAATGATCGTGGCCACCTAAGGATGTAATTATGTATACCTAACTAATGATCGTGGCCACCTAAGGATGTAATTATGTATACCTAACTAATGATCGTGGCCACCTAAGGATGTAATTATGTATACCTAACTAATTATCGTGGCCACCTAAGGATGTAATTATGTATACCTAACTAATTATCGTGGCCACCTAAGGATGTAATTATGTATACCTAACTAATGATCGTGGCCACCTAAGGATGTAATTATGTATACCTAACTAATGATCGTGGCCACCTAAGGATGTAATTATGTATACCTAACTAATGATCGTGGCCACCTAAGGATGTAATTATGTATACCTAACTAATGATCGTGGCCACCTAAGGATGTAATTATGTATACCTAACTAATGATCGTGGCCACCTAAGGATGTAATTATGTATACCTAACTAATGATCGTGGCCACCTAAGGATGTAATTATGTATACCTAACTAATTATCGTGGCCACCTAAGGATGTAATTATGTATACCTAACTAATGATCGTGGCCACCTAAGGATGTAATTATGTATACCTAACTAATGATCGTGGCCACCTAAGGATGTAATTATGTATACCTAACTAATAAATGTAAATTAGAAACATTTCAAGAGATAAAAAAAGAGTTATACGTTTTACTAGTAACTTCCTCATTGAGAATACTATTTTTAACTTTCGTCCTATTAACTTTTCTGAGCCAGAGGTTAATAAATCAATAAAAGTAAGGAATTCCAAACATTTTTTTCACATCCGTTAGTTAGTGGCGAAAATAAATTTATTTAAAATGATTGATAAACGATTCTGTATTTGTACACTTCGGTTAACATTTTTTTTTTTTTTTTTTAATTTTAATAAAGAACAAATAAATAAACTAATTTTATATATATTATTATTATAATTATTATTATTTTATATATGTTATATTATTATCATTAATTTTCAAGAAACAAACAAAGAAGTTTATTTATTTAATTTTTATTCATTTTTGTAATATTATTATCATTAAATTTCAAGAAACAAACAAAGAAGTTTTTTTATTCATTTTTGTTATATTATTATCATTAAATTTCAAGAAACAAACAATGAAGTTTATTTATTTAATTTTTATTCATTTTTGTAATATTATTATCATTAAATTTCAAGAAACAAACAAAGAAGTTTTTTTATTCATTTTTGTTATATTATTATCATTAAATTTCAAGAAACAAACAATGAAGTTTATTTATTTAATTTTTATTCATTTTTGTAATATTATTATACAAACACCCGATATTCATTAAAAAAATCTACAAGACCTTTATCGTTATTCTCATTAAATCCCTTCTTTGACATTTGTTAAAATAAAACAAGCGGGAATCGTCGCGGCCGAAGCAGTATGTCTCCTTTTGGAACGGTCAGGGACGCAGCAGTATAGGCTTGACGTCATAGTTAGACTGCCGGGCAGTGCCAGCGAAATATGTCCCTATCGATTCAGTCAAAGCAGTCGCAACCGAAATTCTACCTAAAGCTTAATAAGTTAAATTACTCTTAGTGATCCCGTGAATGTTTCAAACATTGTGAGCACTCAAAATACGAAAGAAATCTTGTATTTGGTGTGTTTTATCTAACAGTTTGTGGGTTATCCTACGATTTTTTGAGAGAACTGCACAACCGATTTTTGTATTTGATGGCTACAATTACTCAGTGAATTCCCGTGAATTTTGTGGTCCGTCGAATACAACTACAAAAATCAGTTATAGTTGTAACTACTTTCCAACTACTGTAGTTTTAATTAAGTAATTTGTAGTTGATGGAGTGACGATTATATGAGGAATTAGATGGTTGAAGGTATGTTGATAATATCACGTTTTATGTTATCAGAAAAGATTCTCCACTGATCCTATTTTATCTTAGGATTAGCATATCAAATTAGGTAAATACGAAGAAAACAATATAAATTTCGGACAAATATCCAGTAATTTATAAAGGAAGTTACCTAAATAAATTAATGAATAAAGAAATAAAGGCCTTGCTCATTTAAAGAAACCAACTATTGTATAAAACATATTCAATTGGTTGTTATAATTAGCTACGTGGAGATACCATCTGCGTTAGCAACCTGAGGATTGCAGGATACATTTTTATATTTATCATAAAAATGTATCGCCCTTATCTCTTTCTTTCCCTCTTTTTACTTCCTTGTACGAAGTAAAGGAAGTATTGTAATCGCGAAAATTTTCGGTTTTCAGATTTCGACGGAAATATCCATTTTGACCATCCCTGAATCCATTTTGACTAGTTTCGTCGTGGCGTCTGTACGCACGTACGTTCGTATCTCGCATAACATCAAAAATTATATTAAAATACTATGAGAAACTTCTCAAATTTAGTATTTATAATTTATATATTGATTTAAATAACATACTGGATTTTGGTCTAAATTGGAAAACCGGAAGCGGTACTTTACTTGAAGGTCATATTAGACTTTCATCAAAAATTATATTAAAATATAAAGTAAAACATCTCAAATGTGGTAATTAGAACTTTTATATCGATTTGAATGTATTTACTATATTTTGGTTAAAAATGGTACTTTATTTGAAGGTCATAATAAGCTTACATGAAAAATTATATTAAAAGTAAATACATAAATCATATGTTTCGGTAATAAAGGTTACAAATCCAATTGGTTTCCAATTCAATTAAACATTTTTATTACTGGTTTTAAGTATTAAAATTAAGTGTAAAATACTGATTTTCCTCTCTATTTGTGTTTGTGTGTATGCGTCGGTACGTATAGATGGACGTCGTTTTTGAAATACTGTAATCTTCGGAAACTAGTAACCAAATTCAGGATCACTTTTTGAACCACCGATTTATAGTTTAATAGGCGTACAAGGAAGTCATTTGTTGTCCACAGCAGATACTTTTTTTTTTTTTTTTTGTATAAGGCTGGGTCTTATTTAGATTGTTCATTACTAAATCACTACTATATATTATTACGGTAGTATAGATCCCTTTTCCGGCTCTCAGGAGCGATGGATTTTTACGAATAAGGTATCAAAAGAAAAGGAATTTCACGGAGGAATGACGAATCCTGAATTTGTTTCTTAAATTCTTACTAGGGCTTAAATAAAAGTGATGAAAAAACTGGGAGGTTTCAAAGATTCGACGTCTGAGAGTCGGCGGATCGAGACGGGATAAGTTGGGTTTTAATGATTTTGACGCGGGCATCAAAATCACATATGATCCTTTAGATCATATTAGTCCAGCGTTTTAAAGCTTAAAAACCTACCGTTTTCGAGATAACGCACGATATAGGTCCGCACGGGCCCTGTGCCATCTTGAGTACGTGTCGTTGTCATGGCAACTTTATATCAATTTGAGTCTGTTTACAAAAACTTTTAATGAGAGGGAAATTATATACTGTTTCCCATGTGCAACCCTAAAGAGCACTGTTAAATATGAATACTACATATAGAAAACGGTATAGCTGGATCTAATTACCTAACTGCTAAATTGAAGAGATGTTTTCCAGTGGGGCAAGGTAATTACTTATTAAGTATGAACTGTAACTTCAACATAGTCATTACAAACCATGTAGCTTCATCAAATCTGTATGTATTAGGGATTAGAATAAGCATTGATATCTAATGCGAGAGTTCTCGCTCGGGTATACTAGTTAAAATATATTTCCACGATAAAGCGATAATTTTGTTGAAAATTCTACGCTTAATAACACGGAAAAATATAAAAATACCTTTAAAAATGAAGGGTTTTTATTTTTTTTTTTTAATCAAGAACTATTTTTTTAATAAAATAAGATATAAATAAATAAGACAAAATCATAAGTAAGATGCTTAATGATCGGATCATCATCAACAGGTAAACAAAATAAAAGAGGCCAATACCTGGCCAATCGTCAAATACCATCTCACTGTTCCCTTTATCGAATGGTTCTTCAAACAATCGATTAAGAGAACATCGATTTTAAAGTAAGGTATTGTAAGTTTGTAAGCTACCGTTTTAAGTTTTAAAATTAAATCGATCATTTTAAATAAAATGATTTTTCAAAGTGCCGGAGAAAAACTGACGGCTTTGAAAATTCCAGAGCATCGGCAGCACTGAATACCAATGCTGAATTCAAGGAATGTATTCGGTTGGTAATATTATAAATGATCAGATATATTAGAAGGAAATTAAAAAAGAACTGGTTGACAGATCTTCTCCAGGTCAACTGAACTCCGTAACTCCGATGTCTTTGATGTAAAAAATATAAAATACTGGAATGTACACTACGCAATCAACGTGATTCGTTGAGTAATACAATTCAATGCCATGATTTAGAAGAAAAAAAATAAGACATTACCGAACTTCACAATAAATCATTGATACTGCACTTCAGCTTTATATCCCTGATATATCCAGAATAATCCCCTTTGTCGGATTTCAAATCACTCTCTGGATTATTCGTATTTTCCTGAAGGTTCTTCAGCGAATGATTGACGCAACAGGTATCCGTCACAGGTTTATAATGGGCTCGAATCGTTAGCGTGTTTGTAAGATTATGGAATGCAGAAAGGATTGTTTGTTCGTAGTTGATTCTCACCGCGTAATCAGAAAATATATAAAGGCAGATTAACGCGTGATTATTTTCAGTGATTGCAACAGCTTCTGGTCGTTGAGTGCAGTCGGAATCGAGATCGTCATCTTCCAGAGATCTCAAGATGTCCATTCCAGTGCTGGCCTTTCTTCTTTCCTTGGCGCTGGCGATCTCCAGTCAAAAAGATGAATCGAATATACAGAGTCGATCAATGGTAGCTTTGCTTGGTAAGATATATGATAGTGTAATTGCGTTTAGTTTAGTACTGATTTCAAAATATTACTTCCTTAGTTAAGTCATCTTAAGTTAGGGCAAGAAAATCGGTCGAAACGAAATTAAATTAACAAAAAAAAATCTGATGTGGACAACACATGACTTCCTTGTACGCCTATTAAACTATAAATCGGTGGCGCAAAAAGTGATCCTCAATTTGGTTACTAGTTTCCGAAGATTGCAGTATCTCAAAAACGACACTCGGCGTCGCGACATTCATCTATTGACACACACACACACAAATAGGGAGGAAAACCAGTATTTTATACTAAATTTTAACACTTAAAACAAGTAATAAAAATGTTTAATTGGATCGGAAACGAAATTGCGATTGTAATCTTTATTACCGAAACATATGATTTATGTACTTAATTTAAATAAAATTTTTGATGTAACCCTTTTATGACCTTCAAGTAAAGTACCCTTTCCGGCTCACCAATTTTAACCAATATATAGTAAATACATTCATATCGATATAAAAGTCCTATTTACCAAATTTTAGATAATTTACATTATATTTTAATAATAAAATTGATGGAAATCAATTATGACCTTCAAGTAAAGTACCACTTCCGGTAATCAAGCAGTGACCAAAAAGGGAGGTTCACAACTAGATTTTATAAGAATTCTAAATACAAAATTAAAACTTTCTACAGCTAACCGTTTTTGAGTGATGTGAGATACGAACGTACGAACGTACGTACAGAGGCCACGACGAAACATTACAAATAGGAACTATATATGACTATTATGACTACTGTTACTATATGATCCTTTACTTCGTACAAGGAAGTAATAAGTGTTTAAGAATAAAGATGGCTAAAAAGCCTATTCATCTGTATCTTTGCTAATGGTGGCCCGATTTAGATGATTTATATCAATTTAAAAAAAAAAAGAAAACATTTTTTGAAGGGGATGGAGACACTTGGAGAAATTTTTAGACCAAAAATTTTTATTTTAGATTTGCTAGAAAATTTAAATATCCGTTTTTTCGCAGTGTTAAAAGGAAATCTGACGCCAGTTTTGAATAAAATAATTCTGTTAATATACTTCACTCCGCAAAGAATACCGTTATCATTACATCATTCAAATCGTTCTAAAATTCAATTATTTCATTTTTAAAAAAATATATCACTAAAATATACTATTTCTGGATCACGAAAAATGTTTTTATATTGCAAATAAATACATAATTACATAAATAAATACATCTGCATATTATAATGTAAAAACATTATTTATGATCAAGAAATTACACTTTTATAGCACCACTATAAATATTATCGTAGACAAAAAAATATTAAATAGTGATATTAAATATAAAAAATTTTTTAAATGAAATAATTAAATTTTGGATCATTCTGGCAGGTCTATTGAGTTTTATTTATTATAGATCAGCATTATAATTGAGTAGATATATATTTTTTTACTACAATAATGTTTATAGCAGTGATGTAAAAGGGTAATATTTACTATTTTTCTATCACAAATAATGTTTTTATATTATGATATGTACATGATTAAATAGCCAGCCTTCCTTGGTATACCATACTATATTAAATTTTATTTGAATATTATTTAAATCTTCAAAGTGTTATAAGTTATATAAAAACATTTCTCGTGATCCAGAAATAGTAAATTTTAGTGATCCAATTTTTTGAATTTTAGAACGATATGAAGGGTGTAATGACTGATATGTAATGATAACGACATTCTTTACGTAGTGAATAATATTAACAGAATTATTTTATTCAAAACTGGCATAAGATTTAGTTTTAGCACTGTGAAAATACCGGATATTTAAATCGTCGAGCAAATCTAAAAATAAAAATGTTTGACCTAAAAATATTTCCAATGGTCTCTCACCCCTTCAATTTTTTTTAAGAATGCTAAATCAGGAACCAGCTAATAAATCAGGAACCCTTAGAATAATTCAAACCGAATTTAGGGCATCGGTAAAGGTTCTTAAACTACCTTCATAAGGTAAAGGTACCTTAAACATTCGCAAAAAAATTCAATTTTGTTGTTATATGGTGATCACCTTTTTTTACAAAGACCACCTAAGATATTACTTCATGGTACGAAGTAAAGGAAGTATTGTGATCGCGAAAATTTTTGGTTTTCAGATTTCAACGGAAATATCCATTGTGACCATTCTTGAATTCATTTTGACTAGTTTCGTTGTGACGTCTGTACGTTTGTTCGTACGTCCGTATCTCGCATAACTCAAAAACGGTTTGACGTAGAAACTTGAAATTTTGTATTTAGGATTACTGTAAAATCTAGTTGCGAATCTCTCTTTTTGTTCATTGCATGATCACCGAAAGTAGTACTTTACTTGAAGGTCATAATAAACACATCAAAAATTATATTAAAATTAAATACATAAATCATATGGTTCGGTAATAAAGTTTACAAAAGTGATTTTTTCCACTCTAATGAAACATTTTTATTACTTTTTTTAGTGTTAATGGGTCTACTTTCTTACTTTCCCTTACATATATACGAAGTATATAGTAAGGGGAAGTATTGCGATCGTGAAAATTTTCGAATTTTTCGATTTTTCAACGGAAATACACGTTTCAACGTCCCCTGAGTCCAAATAATCGAAATCTCACAAAATGTTCTGTGTTTCTGTCTGGTGTATTTGCGTATGTGAACAGCCAAAAACGAAAAGTTGTACGAAACTGACACTACGTATTTAATGTAGGTATAATCATGGGATGTTACAGAAACTTTTACTTCAAAATCGGCTGACCGGAAGTGCCACTTTATATTATAGATTTTACACTTTTTAACAATTTTCTCGAAAATGGCTCTAACAATTTTTATGAAACTTGCCTAAATTATTCTTCATAAAGGTGTTTAACTTTTCATTTATGTAGTACATCACCGAGGAAATGGAGGGATAAAGTTATGATGAAGAGAATATTTCATTTACGCATAACTTATAAAGTATGCATTTTATGGTAAATTATGTATAGAATTGTATGAAAGGTAATTAAATTATCTAAAAAAACAAAAACAGAATCATCAAGATCGGACCAGTATTAAGATACAGCACATCGGACTAACAGGAAATGGCAATTATGTCTTGGATTTTACAATTTTCTCATGAACGGCTGTAACGAATTTGATAAAACTTGCCTAATGTCTTCTACTGAAAGCCCTTTAACTTTTCATGTATGTAGTATGTCAACAAGAAACTGAAGGGGAAAAAGTTATAGCGAAAAGAAAATATTATGTGCGCACAATTCAAAAAGTAAGTAGTAAATCATATTAAAGGTGATTAAACTCTCTAAAATACAAAAAGGAATGATCGAAATCGGACCGAAATCAGCAAAAATACAGCATATCTTATGAGGACTACAAGATCCTAGATGGATAACCGAGCGCATCCGAAAGGAGAGGGATGCGACCGAACCTTCTCCCACCAACCCGCCAATCTGAAATGCAGGGAAAAAAGATGATATTAGGGAATAATAAAGGATGCACGAGAAGGATGCAAGATTC
This sequence comes from Rhaphigaster nebulosa, assembly GCA_948150685.1. Lineage (NCBI taxonomy): Eukaryota > Metazoa > Arthropoda > Insecta > Hemiptera > Pentatomidae > Rhaphigaster > Rhaphigaster nebulosa. The sequence goes on from OX411308.1 coordinate 11,706,847, forward strand.
AAGAAAAATAATGGAAGCCCGGTCAACTTGTAGAAGTTGAAGAACCCAGAGGCAGGCCAAGGATTCAATATAATGAATATATCACCAGGTTTGGCATGGATAAAGGAAATGAAACTCTCGGAGAAATGGAGTTATTAGCACAGAATAAAGAGGACAGGCTCTGGTGGACAGAGGCTGCGCTGAAAGGCACCAAGAGGAAGGAAGAGGAGAAGAAGATATTATTTAATGCTAACTTAACAGAATTTCCATGGAAACTAAATGGAAACTTTTAAAATTGAAATCAAGTAGAGGGGGTAAGTTACGAGGTGCACCGCACCAGAGTAATAAAACACATCATAGGGCTAGGATTTATGATATGCAGGAATATGAAATCGGCCGATTTAATTTCCTACTAGGAAAAATACTTTTTTTTTTTTTAGTTGACATCCGCATGATGGTATATAAGGATCAATTTAATTAGGAATTGATAAATTACTGTCTTTTGAACGTACCATTAAATAAAAAGAACTATAATAAAGAAATTGAAATAATATATTCCATAGCAAAAAATAACTGGTAAAACAAAACAACTATCAATCATATTTAAAAAAAAAAAAACAATTACAGAAAAAAACAATTAACGATTTCTATTCAACAACCCCCGAAGATAGGCCCATACCGAAACATTATGTTTTGATTCCATATCACGGCCCTATATCCACCAAAGTCGGAAATGAATGAAAAAACTAGGATTAAATCCTGCATTTAAAATAGAGAAAACCCTATCCTCATATTTCTCTTCTCCTAAAGACAAAATAGACCCTTTCCAAAAAAGCGGAGTATACGAACTAAATTGTAATGATTGTGCAGCCAAATACACGGCAAAAACGGGAAGATCACTAAATCAGAGATTAAAGGAACATATACGTGCATATAATAATAAGAAAGATAATTCCAACTTTGCAGTTCATTTAAATGAAAAAAATCATAAATTAATCAAAGACTCAGAATTAAATTAATACATCACGTTGAAAACAGCCACAAATTAAATATATATGAAGCACTTGAAATAATAAAATTCTTCAAATCCAATCCAGATTTTTGCTTAAATGACCAAATAAATATCTCCAATTGTCCAATCTTAAATTTATTCCCATCTATAATAGAAAAAAACAATTAATCACCGGCATTACTGGGAAAACTCTGACCCTTAAACCGTTTACCTAAAAACATACTACCTACCTTTCGTTCATTGTTAGTTCAATGCGAGAAGAAACCAGTACCAACATGTATTTGATTTCTTGTCTTATTAATTAAATTCATAATTCATAAATGTTTTATAATACTGATTTATATTAATCTAATTTAATATTTATAATAATACCAAACTACATTTTGAATTTTTTTAGAACTGAGGATGAATGTATAACATTCGAAACTAGTTTTCAATAAAACAAATTTATAGAACTGGCAAATAATTTATCAATCCCTAATTTTTTTAAAATCTAATTTTAATGTATAAATCATTAAAAGCTTAATATTTTGAAAACCGCAGGGCAGGAGATTCCTTCTTCAGCCAATTATACAACAGGAGCTGCCCACAACGTGAACATGCTTCGGAGATGTACAGCAACCTTCTGCTGCCACCCAAAGCATCGCTGCTGTGACCAGTACTTCTGCTGCAATCCTGTGACATGGTAAGACATTTTCGAATTTTGCTGAAATACTTGAAATAATTTCTCGTTTGTAACGAATGTACTTTTTTTTTCCGTAGGAGGAAGGTTCAGAATGCCATGCCGTGCTGAAATTTCGTTGCCTCAATTTCAATTTATGTTCATAATTTAACAGATATTTCCTCAGATCTTCAATTGTATAATAATTTATTCATTATTCAAGGGGTGAATAATACAAGCAACTATGATTATAGAGAGTAAGCGATGGCTTAATCACGTTATCCAATCCCAACAAAGCTTACAATAATTGTATGTTTACTTTTGTTTAAATTACTTATTGGTTTAAGGACAAAATATTACCCTTATAACTGAATAACATTTTTTTATATAATTTATTTGTAAATAATAATAATTATAAACTTAGCAAAATCTCGATTTCTACTATTTACCACATATTTAGAAGTAATATAGAGGAGTTTTGATTTTTTTAGTCGACTATATTTTAGTAATATTACTCTATGTATATTGAAAATAATTTTAGTATTTAGTTTTATTACATTTCTACTCCCCTGTACGCAGTAAAGAAAGTATTGTAATCGCGAATATTTTCGCGATTACAATACTTTGTAATCGCTTACAGTTTTCAGATTTCAAAGGAAATATTCATTTTGACTAGTTTCGTCGTTACGTCTGTACGTACCTTAGTACGTGCGTATCTCGCACGGCTCAAGAACGGTTAGTCGTAGAGAGTTAAATTTTTTTATTAAATATTGCGATAAAATCTAATTGTGAACCTCCCTTTTTAATTACTGCATGATCACTGAAAGTGGTACTTCACTTGAAGGTTATAATTGATTTCCATAAAAAAACATATTAAAATATAATGCAAAACTTCTCAAATCTAGTATTGATAATTTATATATTGATTTAAATAATAAAATAAATTTTCTTCAAAATTGGGAAACCGAAAGCGGTACTTTACTCGAAAGTCGTGATAAACTTTCATAAAAAATTATATTAAAATATAATGTAAAACATATCAAATTTCGTAAGTAGAACTTTTGTATCAATATAAATAATATAGTAGATTTAGGTTAAAATTAGTGAGCCGAAAGATGAACTTTACTTGAAGGTCATAATAAACTTACATCAAAAATTACATTAAAATTAAATATAGAGATCATATGGTTCGGTAATAAAGGTTACAAACGCGATTTTTTATTGCACTCTAATTAAACATTTTTAACATTGTTTTAAGTGTTAAAATTGAATGTAAAATAATTGTTTTCCTCCCCATCTGTGAGCCGAGCAAGTCTGCAACAGGAGAATAAGATACAAGTTAAGCGGGTTCTTCCGCTTTAAATGTTGAAACCATCGATTTCCAAAGCTTTACCAAGTGACATAGATAGTTCTAATATTGTCAAGGAACACGAAGAAATTTCTTGGGAACTTGTTACCAACTGAAAAAAAAAAAAAAAACGACATATTATAACGGAATGAGACCTCCAGAAACAAGAGCTTGTGTGTGTGTGTCTCAATAGATAGATGTCGCGACACCGAGTTTTGTTTTTGAGATTCTGCGATCTTCGGAAACTAGTAACAAACCTCAGGAACACTTTTTGAGCCACCGATTTATACTTTAATAGATGAATAAGGAAGTCATGTGTTGGCCACATTAGATATTTTGTATTATTTTACACATGCCAAGACGTATATGGACCATGTTGGAAGGACGTAGGTATCAAAATTATGCTTTTATGAATGGTATGGTAAGTGCTCTGGTTGATAGGGAAATGAGCAATGGAAAAACAGTTGAATGGTTTAATATCCATTGTCGAAATATTTAAAATAAAGTAAAACTTACACACAAAGAATAACAGATTAAAACGTTTTCTGCTCATTTTAATTGTATTAATATATATCATAAAACTGATATAATATTGTACTTCAGGTCGAATTTCGACCACTGCGCCAACCTAGTATTTATTAATTGCCCATTGTGCATTCCACTATTGGGAAAATGACTGTTTTAAATATTTTAAAAGAAAATAAACAAATAGATTCTGAAATGTAGTTGTAAACTAAACTATTGTCATTATCGCGAGTGATTGATTAGCTATTGTCCATTGAGAAGTTAATATCTTTATCTCCAACAATATTCAAAAAAATATTTTATAACATTGTAAGTATTCTTGACTTTCTGTTTCTATTTCTAGCTCTTAATATCATGAATAGGTCATGATCATATCAACGTCGTTATTGGAAAAAGGCTCAAGCGCCAAAAATTCGAAATTTAGGATTAAATTGATTATGGGACATAAACACCACCTCTATCGATTCCCGCTCACGATCTATCGAGAAAAAAAAATTGGAAATGGTCTAAAAATCGAATATTTGTATCGTAAGCACCAAACTCTCAGTCGTCACTCTGGCCTAAATCTGGGCTAGAAGCCTTAAAAATAATAATAACAATAAAAGTCTTAGCGAACCCGAAGGTTCGATGCCGATACCAGCAATCGCTGTCTACAAACCTCGGTCCACCGACTACCGTCCAAACCCAAATCCATGAAATCACCCTAACACAATCCTCCCACCTACGTTTCGGTCTACCCCTCGGACGTTAACAGCGTTTATTAACTTTTCAGGAATTCGTTCGTTACTGAGCCAAACAACTTTACAAGCCCATCTCAATCGTCGTAATCCTCGTTGTTTAACCTCCTAAATTCTCCAGTTGACTCATCCTTTTTCGGACCAAATATTCCACGCAATACCTTATCCTCGAAGACCTTAAGGCGTTGGTCGTCCTTCAAGGTTAGCGACCACGTTTCACACCCGTACAGAACTGTAGGCAAGATAATAGTTTTGTATATTCTAAGTTTTAATTTTCTGGACAAAATGACCTAAGTGATGTTGATACCGAAAAATAACAAGCATTTCCCGCCTTTAACTGCGCCTTTATTTCCTCTTGAATTTCGTTTTTTCTAGTATTCATAGACCCCAAATATTTAAATTTCTCAACGTGTTCAAATCTATTTTCTCCAATATCTATATCATCAAAATCGTCGCTGTTTCTATTGCTAACCATTTATTTCGTCTTATCCGTATTTATTTTGAGGCCATAATAAAAATTATATATAAAGTATATATTGTAATTATAAAGATTTGGCTAGGTGAATAAACTCCTACTGTAGACAATAAAAATAAAATTAAAAAAAATATATAGTTATCTGGGGAAAAATAGTTTCGTGTGTTTAAAGTTAAAGTTTGCTAAATATAAGTTACAGTTATCTGTAAAGTTTGCTAAATGGCGCTTTACGTCTTTTTCAAAAAAGACGTTTATAAGTAATGAAATAAAAAATTGCAAATACCTAAAAAATTAAGAAATAAAGAAATATCTAAATGTTTTCCTGGGATCCGGAAGAAATTTATACGGAACCATCCTCAAGATTTAGTTCCATTTTGATTAAACAAATAATCATAGAAATCAGTTTACGAATAATAAATCCTTGTAATCGAGGAAGAAAAAAAAAATGCCTCTTCTTATTCTCAAAACTTGAGGTTTTACGTTTCGAGGTATGCAGAATCCAAAAATAGAACAAAAAAAATAGAACAAAAATAAAACTGTCCGTTCGCCGTCCGTGACAACTGGTCCGATTTTTATAAATTTGGGATCCAAGTCAGAGGTCATGCCAGCTTGATCCTTGAGATTATTATCCGCCATTTCATATAAAAATCAATGATAAGGAAGAGCAAAAAGTAAAAAATATTTTGGAATCATTACATCAAAACCAATAAAAAAAGAAAAAAAAACGCTGCATATTATTACACGATGGTTTATTATTTCCACTTGGTAATATTTCAAAAATATCTATTCTGTCCAAGTAAAAAAAATTAAACGGTAGGCACCAAAGGAAAAGAAATTTGAAGCTTGTCACAAGATGATCGCCGTGAGAGTGCCGAACTGGGAGTGTTAATTTAAAAAACTGTGTCAATGCAAGTAGGCTCTGATGTAAAATGATACAGAGGAAATATTTGATGTGCACTTCAGTAGGAAAAAAAAAAGGATAGACTAAGGAAGCTAAAGGAAGTGCAGAAATAATATAAGGAAGGATGAAGCAGAGAGATACGAGGAAGTCAGAAGCCCAATAGATAAGTCAGGAGGCCTAAGGCCATCCGGAGAATCAGTCTACGAAGTTCATTACGCTATATCACAGCTAATAATGGTCCAATTTAAGTGATTTTTAGTTCATTTTGTAGGGAATTTAAATACATTAAATATTTAATAATTTTTTTTTTTTTTTTTGAGGGGTTGAGAGTTGGATTGCATCGATTTGGATCATTCAGTATATTAGTTTTTTTTAAGTTGCTAATGTTGACTTTTCTATCAAAATTATGTTCGAAAATTAATTATTACTTTGCGAAATTCTTCGTTATAGGCATCGTTTATTTTGCTTTCAAGGACGTATTTTCGAATTTACCATCGGAGTTTTGATTGCGCTTGCGTATTTCGATTTACCGTAAATGTATAATATTCTTTATGATGTAGGGATCGTTCATTATGTTTTTTAGTGTTCTGATTCCATTTTTTGAACTGGATATTTGATCGCGCATACGCATTTCGATTTACTGTAACAGTTAAAAAAAATTTTCGATGTACGTAATAGTACTGATTCCGATTTTTAATTGAATTTTTAATCAATCATGCGCATTTCAAATTATCATGACATTGGTCTTTTTGTGTATGTGTGTGCCATGATTATCTTTTGTACGTGTTTCGGCCACAGATGCCTCTGTACTGAATGGGTTAACCTGCGCGCAGTAACCGAATAACGCAATTTTCTATTGATTGTAGCGCCAATACTTTATATATATTTTGTCTTTATTATATGTATTGAATTATCAGTAGTTATGCTTTTCCAAATAAATTTTTATATCAAAGCTAGTTGGTATTTACTTCCTTGTACGAAGTAAAGGAAGTATTGTAATCGCGAAAATTTTCGGTTTTCAGATTTCAACGGAAATATCCATTTTGACCATCCCTGAATCTATTTCGACTAGTTTCGTCGTGGCGTTTGTACGTACGTACGTTCGTATTTCGCATAACTCAAAAACGGTTAGCCGTAGAATGTTGAAATTTTGTATTTAGGATTGTTGTAAAATCTAGTTGTGAACCTCCCTTTATGGCCACTGCTTAATCACCGGAAGTGGTACTTTACTTGAAGGTCATATTAGACTTTCATCAAAAATTATATTAAAATATAATGTAAAACATCTCAAATTTGGTAAATAGGACTTTTATATTGATCTGAATGTATTTATTATATTTTGTTTAAAATTGGTGAGCCGAAAACGGTACTTTACTTGAAGGTCATAATAAGCTTACATCAAAAATTATATTTAAATTAAATACATAAATCATATGTTTCGGTAATAAAGGTTACAAACGCAATTTGGTTTCCAATCCAATTAAAATTTTTTATTACTTGTTGTAAGTGTTAAAATTGAGTGTAAAATACTGGTTTTCCTCCTCATTTGTGTGTGTGTGTCAATAGATGGATGTCGCTACGCCGAGTGTCGTTTTTCAGATACTGCAATCTTCGGAAACTAGTAACCAAATTGAGGATCACTTTTCGAGCCACCGATTTATAGTTTAATAGGCGTACAAGGAAGTCATGTGTTGTCGAAATCAGATATTTTCTTTTGAAGCCACATTCAACAGACCCAGTCGTTATTGCGGTGACTTCAGCATAAGCAATAACCCTTCATAAGATGCTTTACAATATATTACTTGCCTAAATTTTGAGGCACTACCTAGTAAAAAGTTAACTTTAAACTTTCTTTTGAAAATACGTATTAACCGACTAATGAAAAATTTAAGCAATATAAGAGAGATAATATATATAGATATAATATATATATATATATATATATATATATATATATATATATATATATATATATATATATATAAGGCTTCTTTTAATCTATCCGTTGGCTTAATGATGCAGCCGTAGCTCGTCGTTATCTCAACAGTTTGAAGGGTTTTTAAACTTGGAAGTAGGAATATATTTTGAATGGAACGGCTTAGTAAAAGCGGGAAGAAATAAAAAGAGTTTTATCTTTCCAGGAAAGTTTATTTCGGCCTGGGAGTAAAATAAATATATCCTGAAAGAGGATAAAAAACTGCATAAAAAATGCAAAAAGTTAAAAGCCCACTGAAAATACGTTTTTACATAATAAAACTAAGACAGTTTTGTTTAATGGTATAAAAATGAACTATTTTTTTTTAAAGTTTCATATCCAATAAACCTTTATAGGCATCTATTAATTCCAGTTAATTTTATTTAAATGACTTCCTGAAATATCTCTAAAGAACGGAAAAGTTAAATTAAATAATTACTAGTATACCCGAGCGAGAACTCTTGCATAATCCCTTATACATTAGAAGTAAAGCGATATGAGGGAAACATTTTTGTTCGTGTGAACAATATAACATTACCAAAAACATTTATTAAACATACACATTTGGTGAATATACATTGTTTGTAATGACTATGTTGAAGTTACAGTTCATACTTGATAAGTAATTAGCTTACCTCACTGGAAAACATCTCTTCAATCTATCAGTTATGCAATTAGATTCAGCTATACCATTTTCTATGTGTATTCATATTTAAAAGTGCCCTTTAGGGTTGGACATGGGAAACAATATATAATTTCCCACTCATTAAAAGTGTTTGTAAACAGACTCAAATTGATATAAAGTAGCCATGACAACGCCACGTACGCAAGATGGCGTAGGGAATATGTGGTCTTATATCGTGCGTTATCTCGAAAACGGTAGGTTTTAAGGCTGGACCAATACGCTCCGTAGGAGCGCATATGATCTTGATGCCCGCGTCAAAATCTTTAAAACGCAACTTATCCCGTCTCGATCGCCGGCTCTCAGTCGTCAAATCTTTGAAACCTCCCAGTTTTTTCACCACTTTTATTTAAGCCCTAGTAAAGATTAAAGAAACAAAATTGGTATTCGTCACTTCTTTATGAAATCCCCTTTCTTTTGATACCTCATTCATCAAAATCCATCGCTCCTGAGAGCCGGAAAAGGGATCTATACTACCGTAATAATATATAGTAGTGATATTAAATTTCTCTATATATTTTTTAATACTGCAGCGCTTCATGGATGCAGTTTTGAGGAAATTGCAATAGATCTACAAAAAAAAATTTAAAATACTTTCATCCCTATCTATGTATTCCCGGTAACCCTCAGAAGGGTCTGAAATGAAGATGGCCACGGGACCTTCTAATTTAAAATTTAAGTGCTACGAATGGATAGATTCTTCACAAGTTAATTCATGATTTTTTACGCTTACTTCATACTTCTTGTATGTTGTATGTATACAGTTGTAAATTTCAATAAATAAATAAAAAAATGTCTGATGTGGACAAAACATGACTTTCTTGTACGCCTATTAAACTATAAATCGGTGGCTCAAAAAGTGATCCTGAATTTGGTTACTAGTTCGCAGTAACTCAAAAACAACACTCGGCGTCACGACATCTATCTATTGACACACACACACACACAAATAGGGAGGAAAACCAGTATTTTACACTACGTTTAATTGGATTGGAAAACAAATTGCGATTGTAACCTTTATTACGGAAACATATGATTTATGTATGTTATTTAAATATAATTTTTGATGTAAGCTTATTGTGACCTTCAAGTAAAGTACCGTTTTCGGCTCACCAATTTTAACCAAAATATAGTAAATACATTCACATCAATATAAAAATCCTATTTACCAAATTTGAGATGTTTTACATTATATTTTAATAAGCAGTGAACAGAAAGGGAGGTTCACAACTAGATTTTACAACAATCCTAATTTCAAAATTTCTACGGTTAAACGTTTTTGAGTTATGCGAAATACGAACGAACGTACATCCGGACGCCACGACAAAACTAGTCAAAATGGATTCTGGGATGGTCAAAATGGATATTTCCGTTGAAATCTGAAAACCGAAAATTTACAAAAATACAAAGAAATTAAAACTAATAATCTGAAATGTATAATTTTTTTTAAAGACAGAAAGTTTTAGTGGGTACATAATTCTGTGATGTTTGGGCAAAGGGGTATCAGTATTTTTTTGTGACAACGGGTTTAAGTCATATTTTATTATTTTTAGTGAACTTTAGCTTTATGAAAAAGGAAATTAATCACTGAAACAGTGATTATGGATCTGTTTCACTGACTTATTTCTTTTTTTTTTTTTCAAACGTAAAGTTCTTTAAATATAATAGAGTATAACTCGAAATAGTGTTGTCAGGAAATAATGACTTGTAGCCATTTACCCAAACACCACATAATTATTTCCGCTCATTTTTCAAACAGTAGCGACCTTCAGGTCTAAAATAAACTTTAAAATTGAATTGTTTTGCATAAAGCCAATAAGTATAAACAATTGAAAAAATAATTATGACCCTATCAGTATTTTTTATCGAAAAATATTAAAGACCAATTTCATCTAAACATTCGAAATATAATAGATCGTTGAACCAAAAAAAAAAAAAAAAGAATGAAATCATAATAATAAATGATAAAATAATAATCTTAGAAATGTCGAAAGATAAGAAAAAACATTTTTTGCCAATACTTTATGATGTTTAGATAACGCAGATAGGTAATGTTTATGATGTTTAGATAACACAGATAGGTAATGTTTATGATGTTTAGATAACACAGATAGGTAATGTTTATGATGTTTAGATAACACAGATAGGTAATGTTTATGATGTTTAGATAACACAGATAGGTAATGTTTATGATGTTTAGATAACACAGATAGGTAATGTTTATGATGTTTAGATAACACAGATAGGTAATGTTTATGATGTTTGGATAACACAGATAGGTAATATTTATTCTATATTTCGAACGTTATAAATACCATTTTATCATTAAAACCATTTTATTCATTTTTTTTTTTATTGATAAAGCGCATTTAATCTTAACAAACAAAAATTGAAATGCATTTAAAATATTTAATAGCTACATAACAAATAAATTAAATTGGAACAAGAATTATTTTAATGAAAATCAAACCACATAAACGAACATTACCCGACATAATTTACTTTTCTGTTACATTTTTACAATTTAATTTTATTCCTCTATAGAATTTTATGATTTTTTTGTTGGGTTTATAGACCTTGCAACATTGTTGAGCTCTTTAGCCAAGCCAACTTGTACCATGGTTTTCGCATTTACTGCGTGCAGCACTCTGCGATATGGAGTATGAAGTCTATGGTATTTATCCCTGAGTTACCTCTAATGCCCTACATAACCTCTTTATCTTCATATCGTGTGATGCTCGAATTCCATTTCGAGATTTCTGAACTAATTCTTCATTTGTAACTATCCATGCATGCCGCTCTAATTATAATGAATTTCTTTCCCGTCTTTGCAATTCTGTAAAAGAAGAGGTTTTATGGTTAATTCTAAAAAAAAGCACGTTAATTTTCGAGTCATCACGCCATTTAAATAGTCCTAACTATTCTGTTATAGAAGTATAGAATAACATTATTCTGTATTCTTTATAACGTTATTTATTCTGTACTCTTTGTAACGTTATTTATTCTGTACTCTTTGTAACGTTATTTATTCTGTACTCTTTGAGAACGTAGGATATATATTTCGAATTATTTGCTCAATAAGTTGTTTTTCTATTTTTACGAAATATATCTGTAAGAGTGTTAGGGTTAGGTTCATTAAGTAATCCAATTACAAAAGGAAAAATCAATGTATTTAAAATCTTTTAACTAAAACTACTTGCACATAATAAATATAAATTTAAAAAACAAAACAAATTAAGTATGCTCCTGATTTGGCTATACAAATTGACTAAATTAACTATACTAAAGAAACAAAAAATAAAATGTAAATAAACCTTCTTTTCCGTTGCGCAACCAATTCACTAACAATTATACAATAAAAAATAAACAGACTATCCTACTATTTCTCTCAGCAACTACCACTACTAGCTACACAAAAATAAATGTATAAAAATTGAGCAAGCACGTTACACCGGCAATCACACACAGAAAGATAACCTTAACATAACCAACGTGATAAGAAGCCCCCAGCTGTAAGTGTCTTAGACGGTGTTATTACAGGGTGGCTGTGGCTAACATATCCTCAATCGTTTTTTTCTCCGGTTTTTGGATTAAAAAAAAAAAGAAAAGATTGTTACCGTTACTTAAAAAAAAACCCGAACAAAACCGATTATTGGATACAAAAAAAAATCGGTTATCAATTATATTACATAACCGACGGGCTATTGACATCCCTAGTTTGCAATGTTGCATTTAACTGTAAATAGTTATGACGATTGGTTCTAAAAAAATGTGCTGAATATATATTCGAATTAGATAGATGTTGAAATTTGCATTGCAGTTATGTGAGTAGTAATAATGAAATTATTTATATATTTTAAGTTATTTTTTCTAATGTATTATTACGCTGTTTTACAAGTTGCATTAAGGCACTCAGCTTATTGAAGTTGGATTGAACAAAACTAGCTAGATATTTTTATTTATAAAATTTGGTCTAACAGCCATGCTGGCCGAAATATAATTTATCAAGGAGTACAAAAATATTTCAACAGCTCTACTGAGAATTTATTTAAAATGGGGTTAATTTGTTCTACTTCTAAGAATTGTCAGAATTTCAAGAAACAAGGAAGTAGACCAAGAGATGAATAACATAAACAAAGCGATATCGTAAATAAATGGGAATTACAGTACAAAAGAAGAAATTGAAAAAAAAATGTAATATGGACCATTATATTAATGGTTCATTCTCACACGAAATGACAATTTCGAATCAGAGTTTTCAAAAAATTAAAAATATTCCAAAGAGTATACCTAACTCAGCTAAACATCAAAAATGAATATTCATGCCTCTCCAAACAAAAGGGGCATTTATTTTGGAGATCAAAAATAAAATTTACCTGAGTTATGTATTACTAGTATACCGGGGCGAGAACTCTCGCATTACATATCTTCTAATCCCTAATTCTAAGTATTAGGGAAACATATTTATTCGTGTAAACAATATAATATTACCAAAAAAGTTTATTTAACACAGACATTTGGTGAAGCTATATAGTTTATAATAGACTATGTTGAAGTTACAGTTCATACTTAATAAGTACTTAGAGCTTACCCCACTGGAAAACATCTCTTCAATTTAACAGTTAGTCAGCTATACCATTTTCTATATGTAGTATTCATATTTAACAGTACCCTTTAGGGTTGGACATGGGAAACAATACATAATTTTCCACTCATTAAAAGCGTTTGCAAACTAACTCAAATTGATATAAAGTTGCCATGACGACGGCACGTACGCAAAATGGCATAAGGCCCGTGCGGACCTATACCGTGTGTTATCTCAAAAACGGTAGGTTTTTAAGTTTTAAAACGCTGGACCAATAATTTCCTAGGGAACGTATATGATCTTGATGCCCGAGTCAAAATCTTTAAAACCCAACATATCCCGTCTCGATCCGCCGACTCTCAGCCGTCAAATCTTTGAAATTCCCAGTTTTTTCATCACTTTTATTTAAGCCCTAGTAAGAATTTAAGAAATAAAATCAGGATTCGTCACTTCTCCGTGAAATTCCCTTTCTTTTGATACCTCATTCGTCAAAATCCATCGCTCCTGAGAGCCGGAAAAGGGATCTATACTAGCGTAATAATATATAGTAGTGATTTTAATTTAACCAGATCACCTTAAAAATAAATCTCTTTTCTGTATTGACAAGTTGCTTCATGGTGACGCTTCAGAACAGGAGCGTTAATACTCAAAAGTTCCAATTCAATCCAATGGCCATCTATGGGACAAAAACCTCACTCACAACCTCATTCACAACATGAAAGATGCGAAAGTCGGGCCTGGGAATAGACGGGGAATGACGCTTTGATTGTTCATTTTTTTAAAATATATATTTGTATTTAACTGATAAATTGGAATCTTCGAAGTTTCGACAGTTACTTGAACTAAAAAAAAAAAAGAAGTTGCTTACACTCACGGAAGGTACTCGATTTTCCCACCCTGGTTAGAAAAGGTTGACGATCTGTAGGATTACCGTGACTTCTTTCATTTGAGTTGGAAAGAATGTTATAAGAGTATATTACTTCCACCCAAACGAAAATGTTTTAAAAGACAGCTTTTGGTCGAAATAAGTACAAAAAAAAATCCTGAAGAAAACAGTGTTATTCAAATTCCCAGCTGGCTAATGTTTAATGTAACTGTAAAATGGTCCAAAGTCATTTAAAATCATTCCCTCAAAACCTTAAAACAGTTGTTCACTTAAAAGCCATCCTGAGAACATAAACCAGGATACACATACAAAAAAAAAAAAAGGAAAAAGTTCGTTGATGCAGTGAGTAAAAGAAATAAGGATGGAAGGAGAGTAACAACAAAAGGGTAAAGCAAACAAGCTGTTCCAAATTGAAAGCCCGTGGGAAACCAATTCAGTCACTGGAGAGAAAAAGCAGCTGCTGATTGTAATTGGAAATCAGGAGGTTTTAAGTGGTTCATTCCAGAGTATGGCTGCCATAACTGGAGAGGAATGCCTGGAGATTATTTACGACTCCATCTCTTCGAAAGTTAGGGCGATTGGATATTGTAGCAGATATCTTCATATCATAAAAAAAAATCCGTGAGCAGTAGAACTCCATCATTAAAGTCGTATTTTCCCACAAATGACACATTTTTTTTTCGGGGAAAAAACTTATTAGTCGTTTTTGAAATAGTTGAAATCAGTCCGATTTCGATGAAACTTCTTTTGTTTTATAGTTAATTTAATTTCCTTTCGAATGCAACAGGTTTTGAGCTCTCTAACTCAACTTGGGAGGGGCTTTAAAGGTGCGCAAATTTTTTAAAAAATCGGAAAAATCCAGGAGGATGAGGGGACCAAGTCGAGACCCCCAAACGATACTTCCCCGACACCAACTCAATTCACGAACAAATTTTCAACCCTATAAACTAATATGTTGGAGCTGTAGCGATGTGCAAAACTTAAAAAACGCCGAAATTTCAGGTAAACACACCGAAATTTTGACTGGAATTTACCCATTTTTTAATGGTATCGTTCTGCCTTGAAGAAAGCCCTACATACCGAATTTCAGCTCATTTGACCCAAAGAGGACCGCTGGAAGTGCTCAAATGTAGCGGGAAAAAAATATATATCAGACATCTCCAAATTTTCCATAATCGTGCTCTAGGGGTTATGAAACGGATAGAAATCGCAGTCCCGCCGCTCATCGCCGACCTTCGACCCACTGCAATAGTCTATTTTTTTCGGGGAAAAACGACTAAAAAGTATATCTTAACAAATTGAGAAAAATCTAGTGCGGTGCGCACACCACACATACCACATTACTTTCATTAGTAATTGATGTTTGCTCAAGTAGGACCAGTGAAATTTTTAACTATAACAATCACTTATGTTTATACCTTTTTCGTCACTCTCCATTTCTTTCTACGACTATTTGCGTTAGATATTAATATTTCTCAAATTTTTAGCTTTCCAACAGTACATTTATTTTCCTATTCTTATTTCCGAAAATTTGGTTCCATTCAACTTGGTTATATTGTTTGAACCAAAATTATATTTTTAAAGAGTTAAAACTGAAAATAGTTGAGGAAGCTTTTACGTACCCATTCGAAATCCAAAGACGCAAGATATCGCAAAAATCCCACATACTATCTAAAACCAGACAGCCTTAACTTTCTTTATAGGCGGTAAAGAGAGATTTTGCGAGGCTTGTATGAACATTTATATCATACCCGTGAAAGCAAGTTGACAACAAAAACTGTTTAAAAAGTATGAAATTATTGGGTGAAAACATGAGATAAAATAAAAATAGTGTGGAAACGTTAATATTATTTTAATGAAACTTTGTTGACCAATTTATGTTTAAAAAAAATATTACCATAGCGACTCTGTTCTGTCTGCAAAAAGCAACATTGAACAACTATTTATAAGATGATAACCATTTTAAATTATTTTAATTTTGAAAACAATGGCAGACAAAACTGTAAATATAACTTTAGAAGTCTTATAAATTTATTTTTTCTTTTCAATAAATGTTACAAAGATTGAACTTCGAGAATGCACATTTTTCCTCATGGAAAATTAATTATACGTTGCATTCTCCCGTGTAGGGGATTTGTTTGTATACATACCAAACAGCATCACGAAAAACATTGTATACCCAAGAGCATTGCCATGAACAAAAAATTGAATTACAGTATTTAAAATCAATGGAATCTAAAACATAAAAATAATAATGGGTATGTAAATATCTATTTCATATATATATATATATATATATATATATATATATATATATATATATATATTTATCGCGACAAAGGCCAGCTAAGGACCACGCGTATATCATTTCATTTCTTTTTTCTCTCAGCCCACACCTTCCTCATCTTTTCCCCCATTTCCCTTCTACGCTCCTCTGTATATATATATATATATATATATATATATATATATATATATATATATATATATATATATATATATATATATATATATGAAAAGAAAAAATAAATTTATAAGACTTCTGAAGTTATATTTACAGTTTTGTCTGCCATTGTTTTCAAAATTAAAATAATTTAAAATGGTTATCAACTTATAAATAGTTGTTCAATCTTGTTTTTTGCAGACATTTGCAGACCGAACAGAGTCGCTATGGTAATAAATTTGTTTAAACATAAATTGGTCAATAAAGTTTCATTCAAATAAGATTAACGTTTCCACGCTATTTTTATTTTATCTCACGTTTTCACCCAATAATTTCATACTTTTTAAAAAGTTTTTGTTGTCAACTTGATCTCACGGGTATGATATAAATGTTCGTACAAGTCTCGCAAAATCTCTCTTTACCGCAAAATCTATCTTTACCGCCTACAAAAAAAGAAAGTTAAGGTTGTCCAGTTTTAGATGGGATTTTTGCGATGTCTTTCGTCTTTGGATTTTGAATGGTTATGTGCAAGAGCTTCCTCAGCTATTTTCAGTTTCAACTCTTTAAAAATATTGGTTTGGTTCAAATATATATATATATATATATATATATATATATATATATATATATATATATATATATGTACATTCAAATTTAGCAATAGTGAAGCAGTTTAACCGGACCAGCTTGTTTCATAAATTAGTATTTGTCTAAAAATAACGATTTTATTTTAAAATTTTTGGAATGAACTGAAACGTCACACTTTTTACAATATTTTGAAGCAAAATGCACCAATTTATTTATTTCACGACCACAGATAGAACGTCGAATTCGGCAATCAAAAATCGCGATAGATGATGTTCATTAAGGTTTTACTTTTTGGCCAAAGGTCCGGAACAATAGGTTGTTTAGATCCACTGTATCCCCTGCGGCGGTATCCCTGACAAAGCCAAACCTCCCTTTTTTATTTTCCAAAAAGAAGTTTATTGCCAGAGCTAGGATAGTCCGAGGATAATGGCATGCACAGCGGTTTTGACCTCTATCGATTGTACAATCGATGTATGGTTATTGTTTACGTAACAAAACATACAGTGCCGTTTAGTCCCACCACCGCGGGAGGTCCACTACATTTTAGAGGCTTGCAAAACCGCGAAAAACCAGTTTATGTCGTCATAGTGGCCGTTATTTTATCCCCACTTCTATGGTATTATTCTGCTTAGAAAACAACCATACAAATAGAATATCATCTCATTTGATTCAATGGGGGCCACTGACTAAATGTAGCAAGGAATAGAAAAAGAATATAATTGAAGGGCTTGGGGCAAGAATGTAATAAGCCACAATTTTGAAATTAATGAATATTTTAGGCAAACAATACTTTGCACAAAACTAATAATAGTTTGGGCACATTGGGAGATAGTTGATCTATTCTCCCTGGACATCCCTGAATCCACCCAAAACGTGTTGTATAACCAATACAACAAACGGATTAAAAACGCACCCAAACCCTTTCCGATGCTGTGGCAAAAGTCTCTTGTTTTCGGAGAAACTACGTACCCAATCGGCAGTCAGTGACGGACGAGATGAGCGAAATCCTTGGGCTAACCAGCTAAAATCATCTAAGAGTTGACAGTCAAAAAGTTCGCTGAAACAATATATGAAAATAAAAAAATAAAATCATTTCAATCTATAAGGAATAATATCACGTAATTTTATCATTCTCTGCCAATTTAGCCTAATTTATAAATATGTATGTTTATTTATAATTCAAGGTATTATGTATAGAGTTTAGATAAGCAAGAAAATTGAAATTTGACTTGATTATATAATATATACTACGGTTATAAATCGAAAATAGGTACAACTTAAAAAAGGGGCGCATTATCACTTGTACTCCTGATCTTACCCGAAGGTTGCCGGACTAGCATACTCTAGCGCCATTTCTGCTAACTGCTTTGCATTCAATTGAACCATTCGTATTCATTGCATTTAATATTATTACTGTCTTAATTACATATTATTTAAAATTCTTAGTGCTGTCGACTTCCGATGATCTGGGGAAGTTTTAGAAATAATTTGAAGGAGTAATAATTTAAAATACAGTAAGGACCCGAGCTCAACTGAAAAGGAACTTATGGAGTTTTTTCATCTCTTGAGCGAGCGTAGCGACCGGAGGTCGGTAGCTGTGATCTAATTAAAGCAATAATAATTGAAATTTCTGTAAGACTCCGACCCCAACTGAAAAGGATCCGTTGCTGTTTTTTTATTTCTTGGGCGAACGTAATGAGTGGAAGTCGACATCACTAATAATTTTAAATAATATATAATTAAAGCAGTAATAATTTTAATAATTCCAATGAACACGAATGTTACAATTGAATGCAAAACAGTTAGCACAAATGGCGCTAGAGTATGCTAGTCCGGCGACCTTCGGGTAAGATCGGGAAGAACAAGTGATAACGCGCCCCTCTTGTAAAGTTGTACCAAAAATAGTTTATATAACAATAGTAACATGTAAAATTAGCAAACTTAATAGTCCGTTTAAAAGTTGCAATTAGAATAATGTTTCAGATGGAAAACTTTTACTTTTCAAACGGGAATTCATTGTGGCATTGATTGTTGGAGGCCGTCGTTTTAACGATTCCCTTAAAGAAAAAATGTACTTGATTGAGCTTGTGAACTCCGTCTTCAAAGTGTTTGCCAAATGATCTCCCTTAAGCAGAATATAGGCGGATTTCCTAGTCGTAAAAGGCACCAGGCGTTACATTTTATAATATCTGCGGCGTTATCTAAAGTAGATATCTCCAAAGAAGAAACCGACACCTAGCCAACATGTAAAGATGTACCATAACCGCCTGAGAAAAAAGGTAAAGGACTAATATCAATATGGATTAAAAATGAAAAGGTTGTTTTAAGAAATATTCTTTTAATACCCCCGTAGAAATATTTATAATAGTAGAAAATGTCTTACCTATTTGTTTTTCAAATTTCACTCAAGTTGGGACATCATTTTCACGTTTTTGAGGAATATCTTGAAACAATGGCTTTTTGTTATTAAAACACATTTATGAGATGAATTTAATTTAAGATACTCTAACGAAAATTGAAAACGTGTGATCTTACATAATGAGGATCTTCTCGTTTCAGTAAAAATATTAAATTCATCGGATAATCGATTAAATAATATAAATTAAAAAGGTATTTTAAAAATTATCACACATAGAATATTTACAATAGTGAGAAAATGACTGACCCATTTATTTGTCTTCTATTAAAACGTAGGTTCATCCCATTCGCAATAATCGTTTTTGAGGAAAAGCTTGAAACGGAATTGATATTATACACAATTATACAATCTGTTCTTTGATATAAAGCTATAACATTTAATTATAAAACGAAATTGTGCCTACAGGCCAGTTATATACACGTGCAATCCATACATACATAATGAGTTAATAATGATATTACATTCTTGATTACTAATTACTAAGCAGATGATATTTTCAATTTCCAGTCCACATTGTCTAAAATTGTTATTTCACTAATCTTGGGGTCTGTTGCGAGTAATATTTTATATGAATTTTTTAGATAATTCAATGTTCTGAAAGACTGGTTCTTATGCATTTTTCGCTAAACTGCACTTAAAAATAGTTGTTAAGGTGGAACCAAATTTGACTTTTTATTCTTTTTTTGGTATTTTGGCAGATATCCACGCCCCCGTATCTCAGTAGCTATACCGAATCAAGAACAATATTACTGACAAAACTTTAAAGGAAATTTAACGCTCTTTAAAATTTCTAATGACACATTTCCACATTAAATGCACTGGAAGCAAAATACTGAGGAATAACTGAAAAGGTTCTTAGTGGTTTAACAAGAGCGCGGTAAACGCACTAGAAGGAGTTCGAAAAGTTGGATTTTTCACTAGGACGATACGTACAGCATAGCTGAAAATCAAAATTTCTCCACTTTTTGCAATCCAAAATGATATCGCTATTGAGCTAATATGCCAATTTCGGAGATTGGAAGATTGCCAATTTCGAAAGGTGTACAGAAACCGAATTTAACAGTTTGATAATCAGTGGACTTTTATTTAGTGAGTTTACTATAGTATTCCGTCTCACTTTTTGACAAAGTAGGAACAAATTGCCGTTTTATGACTGTTGACCACAACACTTAACCGACGAAAAGTTCAATATTCTTTAATTTATAATACTATAAACTTTTCGAGTGAATGCATAGTATAGGCATTATAGGCGAAAAAATCCTAAAATTTCACTATTATTTTGGCTGCTATAATTTCTTTCAAGGTCACCCATGTTAGCAATATTTTTTTTTTTACATGTTTGCATCCATACATACAATTAAAAAAATAATAAAAGCTTTTACTCCACCTTTTGCATCGTAGACCCCAGTTTTGCTCGTTTACTGATAGGCCTGTCATGGCTTTGGCTAGACACGTTCATTGATCGGTACCAAGTGCCTATATTTCTATATAATTAATCTAATAACGCCCAAAAGTGTTCTATATCGATCGGAGACTGGATACTGTTGAAGATCAAAGACTTGGTTGAACCCTAGTTATTGTAATTAATAATTATCAGATTTCAGTTTGGGGATAACAATTTATATTTGACGCTATTTCAATTAGGAATTATGTTTATACGGTAAATAAATGATACCATCAAGGGTAATAAAGGATACCAAAGAACCCTGGTGGTGTCAAAAGTTGATAAGGGTCAGACCCTAATTAGGAATGTTAATTGGGGCTTGGATTTAATTGGGAAAGGCGTTAGTTGAGGAAAGATGTTGATAGGGTTTAATGTTTATTGGATTAAATCTCGTTTGTATTAAAAGAATTTAATCTTTGGATTAAGCCTTACGAGCGTACTAATTAGTATGATCTAAGACTAATCCCCTACATATCCATATTTATAACTTTTAATAAATCGAAAAAATCGTTTAGCGTCTATTTAATTCATCGGATAAACAAACATTTTTTTTTTTTTTTTTTGCTAAATATTAATTTTACTAAAACATGAATTTTGTTTCATATGATAAAATAAAAACCTAGATGACAGTTGTGATTAAAAACATCTAAATGTTTCAGTAACACCTAGGAGCTATTATTATTAAAATTTACAACCAGAAAGTGAGGTGATTGAATGGAAAAAAGTTACGATAAAATAGCTGCCTATATGCACATAAGATGTATATATATATATATATATATATATATATATATATATATATATATATATATATATATATATATAAATATATATATATATAATTAAATTAATCATTCGACCAATTTATCACCCCTGGGTATGTGAGGCCCGTCAGTCTACTCGGAGGCAACTCACATAGGCCGGACGTAGCAGTGATGACCCTACCCCGTGTACAAAAATTGAGAATCGCGGTGTGGTCTCCCATGTATGAAAACCACATCGCGTGGTCAAGTATCTCCACGGTCTATAGTGCCAACCGAAAAAAAAATATACATATATATGTATATATATATATATATATATATATATATATATATATATATATATATATATATATATATATATTATTTTCTAACTTTTTATTTCCACTTTTTTAATATAATATATATATTATATATATATATATATATATATATATATTTTATTAAAATATATATATATTTTATATATATATATATATATATATATATATATATATATATATATATATATGTTAATAAATATATTATAAATTGCATATGGAAACGCCCATATAAGGACCGTTTAACAAAATTTAAGTATTCAATTGAAAATAATTAACTAATAAAAAAGAAAATATATGACGAAAACAAAACAAAAACAAAACCTAATCAAACAAATAAATAAGCTATATAAAAATTAAATCAACAAGAAATTACCAATGCTGCCCATCTTTGGCCAGTGTGTCAAAGTCTATATGCTTAATAAATTAAAGAAATCAGTCTTGAAAGCAAATTTTTTTCTGTTTCAGGCCATTGTGCATTTTTGATAATTACACTTGTAATCAAATGAAAACTTTGCCTGTCAAATAATTTACAGTCATAAAATTTTGCATGAGTCTGTTTGTATAATATTGAATCGTTTGAGATATTGTTTTGTGTATACATGTTCTGTCAGTAGTTGCGTTAGTTTGTAATCATTACTGTGTGTGTATATATATATATATACACACACTGCCGGACAAAATTAATGGTTCACCTATATTAAAATTTCTGAATATTTTTTGTTAATGAAAACGATAAATATTTCTCTGGTACCAGAATGAAATTAGTATTGTTCTTTATCAATTATATTCTCAAACTGTAAACATTATTCACTTCTTGGAATTAAAACAATAACTTAAAGTATTTTTCTCTCAGTCTTTCATTAGTTTTTAATAGGCATTTTAACGTGTTAAAACATTTTGCAGAACACTGCTTTTTAACATTTTTTGCTAATTTAGGACATGTCTATGGCAAACAAAAGAGAATTGACCGAAGAGGAATCGATCCTTATTATTACTTTAACGGAAGAAGGTTTGTCACAAAGGGACATCGCAGAGAGGCTCCAGCGGTCACGTTCCGTGGCTTCCATGGCGATTATTAGGTATCGTGAGACTGCAGAGCATACGAAGAGCCGGAACCAAGGTCAACTGCCCGGCGTGAAGACTAATTTATACAACTTTACGCTCTTCAAAATCGCTGATCTAAAGGAAACAGCCCGCGTTGTCTCCCCAGAGGTTCAGGAACGAACAGTGAGAAGACGACTTAATGAGTATGGCTTGACATCATTTCATTCTCCAGAAACTGGACATCTTCTTTCCATGGAGCACCGAGTTAAGCGCTTAAGGTTTGCCCAACACTTAAACTGGACTCGAGAAGACTGGAGTTGTGTATTATTCACTGACGAGTCAAGATTCTTCCAGATGGACGAGAAAAAGTGTGGAGAAGGCGGGGAGAGAGATACACTCCTTGTAGTTTTTTTTTCCAAGAGTTGTTTTTGGAGGAGGTATAAATTTAAACTCCAGTTGGGAATTGGTTCTTGTAGACCGTGGCTCAATAATAGCTTTATGAGGAATCTTAGAGGCACATGTGATACCCTTCGTCAGAAATAGACTGGTCGAATTTATTTTAATGCACGCTAATTCTCGACCTCATTTTGCTCGGTAGGTGATAAATTACCTCCAGCAAGAAGAGATCGAGGTTATGGATTGGCCACCCAGAAGCCCAGACATGAACCCAGTAGAGCAAGTTTGGGACATGCTTGGGATACGTGCCCGCAATCGAGACCCTCAATATTTGTCTGATTTAAGGAGAATTTTAGTGGTAGAGTGGAACATCATCCCGGAAGAAGATGTAAGGAACACTGTTGCAGGAATGAACAGGAGAACGCTGGCAGTGATCAGGGCAAGAGGAGGAAACACCTCCTACTGACTTAAGTACATATATATATATATATATGTGTGTAATACACTAAAAATAAATTGTAAATTATTAATATTTAAAAAATTTCTAAGTGTTCTATTCAAAACGATACTATTTTGGATTTATTTCTTGAAATTGGATAATTAAAAGAAACACCCATTAAAAAAAAATAAAATAATTTTGGCTTATTCGTGTTTTTGAGCGCTAACCTGCGGTAACACTCGTGAAAGTAAATTTAGAATAAGTATTTTCGTTATTATAAAAATATTGAAAAAATCGAACACCCCCCTATGTATAATAGATAAAATACGATAAGTACTAACGGAAATTATCAAAATGGATAAAAGAAAAGAAATGCGAGTGATCGAGCGATGTCGGAATTCACTTGTTCAGAGAGAAAAGGCCGTATATCAGGTGGAATCATTCGTCTACTTGTGAAGCGTGGTCACTAAAGAAGGGACCTCGTTGGAAGATGCCAATAGCCGGATCAAAAAAGCTAATGGGACATTTGTTCAGCTGCATCCAATATGGAAGAACAAGAAACTTTCCAACAAAACAAAAATAAGACTATTCTACACCAACGTAAAGCCAGTTTTCCTCTATGGATGTGAAACATTGAAAGTGACCGTAACCCCTTCAGACCTTCATCAACCGCTGCTTGAGAAGAATCCTGGGGATCTGGTGGCAGAGAGGATTTCGAACGAGGAGCTGTGGAGTACCACAGAGCAACTTCCTATACACCTGGAAATAAGAGAAAAGAAATGGAGGTGGATAGGACACACATTAAGGAAACCAGATAATGCCAACGATAAAAAGGCTCTTCAATGGAATCACCAGGGAGCAAGAAGAAGAGGAAAAGCAAGAGAGACATAGCAGAGTTCGGTATGATAGGACCTGGGCAAGAGGCGGCAAGACCGGCAAGACTTGGCAAGAGGCGAAAGTGATTGCAGCAGAAAAAAAGGAATGGAACTTTTTAATGTGGGGCCCTATGCTCCTCTAGGAGTCAATGGAGATAATAATAAAAAAAAATATCTGATGTGGATAACACATGACTTCGTTGTACGCCTATTAAACTATAAATCGGTGGCTCAAAAAGTGACTCTGAATTTGGTTACTAATTTCCGAAGATTGCAGTATCTCAAAAACGACATTCGGCGTCGCGACATCCATCTATTGACACACACACAAACAAATGGAGAGGAAAACCAGTATTTTACACTCAATTTTAACACTTAAAACAATTAATAAAAATGTTTAATTGGATTGGAAACCAAATTGCGTTTGTAACCTTTTTTACCGAAACATATGATTTATGTATTTAATTTAAATATAATTTTTGATGTAAGCTTCAAGATGACCTTCAAGTAAAGTACCCTTTTCGGCTCACCAATTTTAACCAAAATATAGTAAATACAGTCATATCGATATAAAAGTTGTATTTACCAAATTTGAGATGTTTAACATTACATTATATATTTTTTTTTAATATAATTTTTTATGAGTCTAATATGACCTTCAAGTAAAGTACCGCTTCCGGTTTTCCAATTTAAACCAAAATCTAGTATGTTATTTAAATCAATATATAAGTTATAAATACCAAATTTGAGAAGTTTTGCATAATATTTGAATATAATTTTTGATGGAAATCAATTATGACCTTCAAGTATAGTACCACTTCCGGTGATCAAGCAAAGACCAAAAGCCAAATTTCAACTTTCTACGGCTAATCGTTTTTGAGTTATGCGAGATACGAACGAACGAACGTACAGACACCACGACGAAACTAGTCAAAATGGATTCAGGGATAGTCAAAATGGATATTTCCGTTGAAATCTGAAAACTGAAAATTTTCGCGATTACAATACTTCCTTTACTTCGTACAAGGAAGTAATAACGGGAATTATAACATCTCATATTTGTGGCATATTATTGGTAGTTGACTTCAAGCAAATTATCACATTCGATGAAATCCAGCCGTATAACTACACTCATAAGTTAAAAAAAAGGACGGTAGCTGAATTGTTCTTCTACAGAAGCGCTGTCGCGTACCATAGCTTCATAATCACTGTCCTCGACGGTGTTGCCAGCATCTAACAGTGTTTTGTAAACTCCATGCAGTCATCCAGGATGTCCATAAAACCTAGAAGTTTCTTTAAATCCTTTTTATTTTCGCTCGAAACTTTATTTTCATCTAGCATAATAGCAGCTTGACTCACTGAAAGAGGTGACAGAACGTTTCCTTTTAAAGTATCAAACCATACTTCAGGAGCATTGTATATTGTATTGCTAATATTGTATATTGTATTGCTAGTCCAAATATTTTTCGTGGTTTAAAAAACCATCGACACTTTCCCATTATTATCAATTGCGAAACCTCACCACAGTTAGATTAATCGGAATTAGAGTCTTATATAAAATATATATATATGTTGCTTGCTGAAGTGCAGAATTACAAAAACACTTCAGAAAATGCCTGCAATTGATATTGGTTAAAAGCTTTTTATGATAGCATTCGTCTTAGGCAAATATTATGAATATTCATGTTAGAGAGAGAAATTTTAATTGTGCACCTAAATAAATATATAACGCCACTCCTTGATATTAAAACTACTAGAAATTTTATCTTTTTATTAGGAAACGATTAGTAAAATGAAATTGCGTGGAAATCTAGACTACAGTCCAAATGACTACGGCTTCAAAGTATTTTGTAAAAAAACAAAACAGAAAATATTTTTAAAAAATGATGGAGGTGTCTTAAAATTTATACGAGTTTTTTCAAAATGAAATTGAATTTGGAAACAATTAAGATAGAATGGTCAAAAGTATGTTAAAAAGATGGAATGAAAATAGATAATGGGCAGATAAGGTCCGAAACGTCGGGATGTTTCTTACTTCGTTCTAAAGTAACAATTACAAGATAACTGGAACTATAAAACAAATATTTCCTTTTTTAATCAGCATCAAAATAGCTTTAATTATTTAATATAATTTAAAAGTAAAGAATATGCAGTCAGATGGAGGCATTTTAACCTCAATGAAGAAATAGAGGAAAATTGTTCAAGAAAACGGGCGAATGCACAATGCGGCGTTAAGGTTAAATGCACCGAGTTTTAGTAAGATTTTTTTCTCAAGAGATCGCAGCACTTCAAGGGCTATTTTACAATGTGCCTTCATTTCTCAATGGAACCATAAATAACGAATCAATTAACGGATTTCTTATAAAAAATCATCATTGAATTCACGCTAATTGGCTCTTAAATTGAATAATTAGGTACTTATTTTGGAAATCAGAAAAAAATTAGAGAGCGAGAAATGAGAAGGTTTTATTTAATAAGATGGCTAATCTCTCTAGGAGCTAGAGGTTAAGTCCAGGAATTAATTTCTTATTTCCTCATTTTTATCCATGACCCTTCTGTATATTTACACCAACGAGAAAATATCTGATGTGGACAACACTTGACTTCCAAGTACGCCTATTAAACTATAAATCGGTGCCTCAAAAAATGATTCTGAGTTTGGTTACTAATTTCCGAAGATTACACACAAACAAACGGAGAGGAAAACCAGTATTTTACACTCAATTTTAACACTTAAAACAAGTAATAAAAATTTTTAATTGGATTGGAAGCCAAATTGCGTTTTTAACCTTTATTACCGAAACATATCATTCATGTATTTAATTTAAATAAAATTTTTGATGTAAGCTTATTATGACCTTCAAGTAAAGTACCCTTTTCGACTCACAAATTTGAACCAAAATATAGTAAATACATTCATATCGATACAAAAGACCTATTTACCAAATTTGAAATGTTTTACATTATATTTTAGTATAATTTTTGGTGAAAATCTATTATGACCTTCAAGTAAAGTACCGCTTCCGGTTTTCCAATTTAGACCAAAATCTAGTATGTTATTTAAATCAATATATAAGTTGTAAATACCAAATTTGAGAAGTTTTGCAAAGTATTTTAATGTAATTTTTGATGGAAATCAATTATGATCTTCAAGTAAAGTACCACTTCCGGTGATTAAACAATGACCAAAAAGGGAGGTTCACAACTAGATGTTACAAGACTCCTAAATACAAAATTTCAACTTTCTACAGCAAACCATTTTTAAGTTATGCGAGATACGAACGTACGTACGTAAAGACGCCACGACAAAACTAGTCAAAATGGATTCAGGGATGGTCAAAATGGATATTTCCGTTGAAATCTGAAAACCGAAAATTTTCAGGATTACAATACTTCCTTTACTTCTTACAAGGAAGTAAAAAGGTGATTAATTCAACTTTAACTAAATAATCCTTTACTCTTAAAGATTAGCTCACAAATTTAAAAAAAAAAAAAAAAAAAAAAAAGAACCTGACACAATTCTTCGATGGAGCGCCTCACATTATTCAGTTGTTATTAGTTCGTTGGTTCTTTACAATGTTGAAACAAATAAACCAGTAAGTGCTATAACGATATCAAATTATATTTATGAAAACATTTTTTTTTCTTTCTAGTTCAGTGATACATACATTTTTAAATTATACAATTTTAAATTATATTTCCTGTATTAGTTTCACTACAATTGCGTAAAAATCACGACAATTAAACCTACTGTAATAACATGTCATTCCTATGACATTGAGCAGTATGTACCTAATTATTTTGAGGCATTTATTTACATTGTACAAAGAAAAAAAAATCAAGGAACAAGCCATTACAACATAAAACCATTAATATAATTTTTCGTTCAGATAACAGAGTGGAGGAGAAATCAGTCCAAATGAATTAATCGATTAGAATAAGTATCAACAACTGATAAAGAATTTTCTTAATATTAAAAAGTTAATTGTTAATTGATAAGTTAAGTGAATATGAAGATTGGGAATGAATTGAAGATTAATGTCAAGATCGCTAAACAAAGGTATTTATTTACTTTATACGAAAATAAAGATCAATAGTTTTTTTGTTTTTTTTCAGGATGATCTGAAATTTTTTTTCCAACAGTAAGTCAATTTCACTCCACTGTTATGCTATGTTTTGTCTAGGTTGAGTTTGATATATATTCAATTGATAATATACTAATCTGTATATTGGGATTGAGCAATCATTGAGGATGATTATCCCAAAATTATGTTAGATTATCAATAAATAGGAATTATTTACTTTGTCCTCTAAATTGGATACCTTTCCAAGGGCCTGATTTGTGATTACCATTATTTAATAATTAATTACGATAATATTCCTACTTCTAAGTTCAATAATAATGCTAATAGCCATAATGTTAATCAAATATATTGCTATCATATTTAATAAAATATATTCAAATTAATAATAGGCATGGTTACTAAAGAACAACCTCCTTCCTAACATTTATATTTATTCCTCAATATTAAAATAATAAACTGTTACAAGAGAAAATAATAACTGTTGCAATAAACTGTTAACCATGGAATGATTCAGACTTGACCTAGCCAAAATCTGTTCTAACATAAATCTCTTATCTGTAATAATTGGTGTTAATGGTCCTTCACCATCTCTTCATCTGGTTCCCCTGCATATCTTAGGTCATGGAGTCAAGGCCAGAGTATCTGTCATCTTCAGAGGGGAGACTAGTTGTTGTCCTCCAAGTTTAGCCCTCAAGCGAGATCATCGAAGCAGTGTCCTTTTCCTCCTCCTCGGCTCCCGTCCCCCTGTCTTGCTTGTTCTTCCTAAGAGGGGATCGAAGACGTTGTTGGTTGGTTAGATCCCCGGTACTGGGCAGTACCTTTATCGTGATTGGCCAACTATTTTTATAGAGGGAGGAAATTCTGGGATTTCAGTGCATAGTTCCCGGGTCGCTCTCTTCGAATCCATCAGTACATCTTAGTATAACTCTAATCGAATTTGGTCTTTCCCCGGCCTCCACAGTTTTTTCGGTACGCCAGTCGCAATCTCAGGTTGACAGGTATCCTAAAATTGATTAAGTCTTCCAAGACGGATCACCTCATGCCTTTGTCACACTGCCCACTTCTTGGTAGGTTTTTAAACTAACTTATTACTTGTATCTGCGGGTAAAGATTGTGGTATCATCTGTCATCGCATGTCAGTTACCTTTCTACCTACCTGCTCGTCCCTAATCATCTTTTGTTCGCACCTGGTGCTTGTTATATAATATTAAGGATAATATTGTCCAATATCAATACATATTAGTTATAAATATAATTTTTCCCGTAAAAAATATATTTTTATTTATTTATTTTAGAGACATTACATTTATTTTTCGGTTATTTATTCACTTGAAAATATTTAAAAATACGAAGCACACACATTTTTTTTTTTCGTTTCTATCTCAAACTAAGTGGCTAACATTCGAAGGATTGAATTTAAAAGAATGAGTATATATTGTTGATCGGATTTCTAAATTATATTAAATATTTAAATTTTCTCAACAATAATTTGAAATATTTTAATTTCCCAAACTGTTTTATGAAACATTTTAATCATCCCAACATTTTTCTATTTGAATTTTTCACTCACCTGCTGCAAATTTTGACACTGGACAAATTGGACCCAATACAAAAAATAATTTATTTTTGTTCTATTCAAACACCACATCGTATCGATAAAAATACCAATTTCCTAACTTAAAAGGCATTGATATTGCATTTAAATTTTGGTAAATCTTTGTGAAAAACGGTTTACCACAATTTTCGCAGTTTGAAATAATTTCTCAGATCAAAAATTATTGACTCGACGATCTGTTTAGCTCCCTACATAGATATACACATATAAAGACATTTCAAATAACTATACATTTACAAAAATACAAAAGTCGTAGCTTATATATATACGTGGAATATTGTATTGTATATGTAAATACACTTCACTTTGGCCCCAAGTCCTAACCACTAACGGTAATCTTCTAGAGATGCTTTTTATGTGATTGGAAGTCCCTCTCTTGATCGCTGGCCTTTCTTTTTCTTTGCAGGTTCTGTCGGTTCTTCCTTAGACATTTCTTTAACACATTTGATAAAATTGAGGCCTACTGGCTATTTACTCAAGAGTAATCACATTTTGAGGATTGCAGATTGTTAATAGTTTCGTCCTCCATCATACGAAAATGTGTCTAATCAATATCAATCTAAAAACCCTTAAGTGAATTATCATAATATCAAATCCAACAAAAATTGAAAATAGTTGAAATAAGTATGGAATAAATTACACGTACAGTAAATCATAATATTAATGCTATTAAATAACAAATAAATACACATCTCCCGTTTAAAGTCTTAATACTAGAAAATTTATTAAGATGAATAGACTCGCCTAAATCCGTTAGTTTTTATTCTTCATCAAATTTCTTGATCTACCCTAACGTAATCTATACACGTGATTGGCGGCCTTTGATTTTTATTCTATTTTCTGTTGTAAAAACTTGAAGAGATCATAATAATAAATAAAAAAATCTTTATATAATACATATTTTATATGAGTCAAGAGATGTGAAATATATTTATTCACATATTTTATATCTCTTATTTTGCTAAAAGTGGAAAATGAGCTTAGTACCGAAATGCCTCTGAAAGTTATCGTATTTATTTTTAAAAAAAAATATCAAAGATTTGATCAAACAGAATTTCTTATTAAAACGCAAAGTTCCTTTGTTTGTAATAGTCTGTGATAAAGATCACACCGGCTTGACACCGGAACACCGGCTTGAATTTAGTTTCGGACTTACATTTCACACTGAAAAATCCGTTTGGAAATGAAACACTGATATGGTGTTTGCTCCCAAAAATATATATCTACTGATCCTAGATAATGTCCAATATTTTTTTTAAATACTTTACATTATGGTGCAAAATTATAAGTTTCGTGATCCTATATGAGCAGGAGAACATGTAAAACTATTTTGAAAAATCAGTTGACATCCGCATGGCAATATAGAAGGATTAATATAATTAGGGATTGATATATAATTTGCCACTTCTATAAATTTGTTTTATTGAAAACCTGTTTCGAATGTTATACATTCATCCTCAGTTCAAGGTTTAAATGGATTATATCAAATAGAAAAGTTTGTACTGGTTTCGAACCAGTTTGTACTCCGAAGAAAGCAGTACAAGCTTTTCTGTTTGATATAATCCATTTAAACCTTGAACTGAGGATGAATGTATAACATTCGAAACTAGTTTTCAATAAAACAAATTTATAGAAGTGGCAAATAATTTATAAATACCTAATTATATTGAAAAAACCCTGAAAGCGGACAAATTTTGAGCGAAGAACGTTTGGTGTGAGAAATCCAAATTTCGGTTTTTTAGAAAACTAAAATCATTATTTGGAGGGCCTTTTTGACGTTTTTAGTATTCTTATCAAGCTTAATACTTGAATATTTTGATGTCTTATTTTTTCAATTATTCCGCTTGGCAATAGGGATATTTTGGTACTGAACTCATTTTTCTTCCATTAACAGAAACAGGGATATAAAATCAAATGTGTTTTGCACAAGCAAATTTCCCGATTTTTTTTCCGGAGCTCCTGAACTGCGTTGGTTATCTCCAACATAGCCCAATATTTTAAGGCCTAGATTCGCCTAAAAAAGTTTTCATTGAAATCTAGGAGACACATCTGGGATCCTCTCCTTGAGAGATCAACAAGATAAAACAGAGAACTGGTTTATTAAATAAGAAATAAGAAAGCTGAAGTTAGAAACGACAGGCCTGGACGGTAACGCCCTCCCCCATCATCCTGTGCCCAGAGGCCTTCCCAAATCTCTCGGACTATATTTAGTATTCTATGTAAGAAAATCAATTTCAAGTTAAATGAAAGTAAACAATTTTCAAAGTATGTAACAGATATAAACCAAAAATCGTTACAAAACATTCTCTCTTCCCATTTGTGTCTTATTCCCCTTACGATATCTTGAAAAGCATCGGTATTCTACAATCTTGTATAATTTGATAAAAAAACTACTTTTGACTGTAGAAGATGGAAATTAATTAAAGTTTTCATCTCGATACTGGGAAAAATATAGGAATCCATCGACGTAGTTAAGTCATTAAGTCACAAAATATTAAAATATATAATGGAATATAAATTTGAAATATTTAAGGAAGAGCAAAGGAAGGGAAGACACTGTTTCCAGTGAAATAATTAATTCAGAAGCACGCACAGCCAGTGTCGACTCTTCGATCGCACGGACTCAAGACATTCTAAACACTCGAATAATGGAATGCTGGATAGCTTTTAAATTAATTTGATTACTGCTATGCTTCTATTTGTTAATAAGTGTTGTGTTATGTCATATTCTCTAAAAAAATAAACAATATTAAAAAGATACAAAATAAATGCTGTTGTTTCGGATAGAGTGGCTGAGGTACGTGATCTGGGAGTTTTATTAGACCAATGTTTAGCATTCTCGGATCATTTGTCTCATGCGTATCTAAAGTGTTTTGAAACTCAATTTTGACACTTAAAACAAGTAATAAAAATGTTTAATTAGAGTGCGAAACCAAATTATGTTTGTAACATTTATTACCGAAACATATGATTTATATATTTAATTTAAATATAATTTTTTATGTAAGCTTATTATGACCTTCAAGTAAAGTACTCTTTTCGTCTCACCAATTATAACCAAAATCTATGAAATACATTCATATCGATATAAATGCCCTATTTACCAATTTTGAGATGTTTTACATTATATTTTAATATAATTTTTGATGAAAATCTATTATGACCTTCAAGTAAAGTACCGCTTTCGGTTTTCCAATTTAAACCAAAATCTATTATGTTATTGAAATTAATATATAAGTTATAAATACTAAATTTGAGAAGTTTTTCATAGTATTTTATTATAATTTTTGATGGAAATTAATTATGATCTTCAAGTAAAGTACCACTTCCAGTGATCAAGCAGTGACCAAAAAGAGAGGTTCACAACTAGATTTTACAACAATCCTAAATACAAAATTTCAACTTTCTACGGCAAACCGTTTTTGAGTTATGCGAGATACGAACGTGCGTACAGACGCCACGACAAAACTAGTCAAAATGGATCCAGGGATGGTCAAAATCGATATTTCCGTTGAAATCTGAAAACCGAAAATTTTCGCGATTACAATACTTCCTTTACTTCGTACAAGGAAGTAAAAAAAAAAAAAAAAAAAAAAAAAACCTGTACTACTACAACCCGTGAAGGGTCTTAGTACTTGGTAAGATTCCGTACTGTTTATAGGCCAACGGTTGTGCAAGGAGGTGATTCGGCCAAGATATCGCTCAACCGCCAGGTTTTTCCCCCAATTAAGGGTACCCACTTTATAGAGGCTGGGTGAGCCCCAGGTCTCCCGATCCCACAGGGTCGATCCACTGCTGAATACAGAATAAATAATTATCTGCCTCAGCCGGTTCCGGACCCGGGACCTTGAGATTAATAGCGCTGTGCCTTATCCTCTGAGCTACCCCACTCCTCCATTATTGTTAGGATTTACAAAATGAAATTTTGAATAATTTTTAGATGTGGAACTCAAATGTTGCTATTTAATACCATTATAAGACCGAATATAGAATATGGATCTCTTATTTGGTATCCAAATACAAAGAAGCGTGTTTCACAGTTAGAAAAAATCCAGAAAATAAATACTTATATATTAAATGTTTTGGAGTTTATCCTGACTGGAAAACTAAATATGAATAATGAACGTATTTGAGGTTCCTCATCAGCTTAAGGATAGACCTATAATTCTTTAATTAATGCATATGACCAATATCGTAAAAGGTGATATCAAAGACATCGAGGCTTTAGGACATCGTATTTTCAGAGCAGGCGGAGTTACAGGTAGACAGTATGCAGTGTACAGAATGGTTGTACCATAATTATTTAAAAAACTACATTTTAATACTTTTGTAACTTTTCGAAGTTACAGGTTTTTTATATGTAAACTTATGATTTTTCTTATCAAGGTAGAGAAACTACTTATAGAAAACGATTAAATATAGTAATTCGAGGTTTCACTGAATTAGTTGACGCATGCATGGTGGTATAGAAGGATCAATCTAATTAGGGATTGATTAATTATTTGCCACTTCTATAATTTTGTTTCTATTGTAAACTAGTTTCGAACGTTATACATTCATTTTCAGTTCTAAAAACACACAAAAATTCAAAAATAAGCTATTAAATATACAGTTTGGTATTATTATGCATATTAAATTAAACGTAATATAAATTTATATGTAATATTATTTATAATATTAATGTATTTTTTGAACTGCTTATTTTTAAATTTTAGTGTGTTTTTACAACTGAAGATGAATGTATAACATCAAACGAAATAATTATATAATATATATATATATTATATATATATATATAATTATATAATAGAAACGGCAAATAATTTATCAATTCCTAATTTCACTGAATTGAACCGAAGATAGTTGTTTAAGCATCCCCCAGCAGTTGTCATATTGATAATTATTTTTAAATGTTTGATACGGTTATAGCACCTCCATAAAGGTTTATAATTAGAAAGATTAGTTAAGCCGATGGAAATATTTGAAGAAATTAATTTCTAGATGAAGAGTAAGTTTAAAATATTTAATTTATATTTTGTATAAATATTTATGATAATAATAAATTAATAAGATATAATTAAATTTGTGTATAATATTAAACGTTTTAATATTAAAAGGGCCAAGTAAAAGCTGTCAGGCTAGGCAATTTGAGATATTATTCCTGACTAATTCAGTCCGAGACTGAACTTGAGGACGATATACAGTCCAAGTACTCTATTCTCAAGTTCCAATTAGTTTCCATTACCAAGGAGGTCCAATAATCAAACAGTTAGTAATTGTTCGAGTAGAAACAATTGAAGACATGAGTGTATGAAGGTGCCGTGTAACAGATTTTCGAATATTATTTTTTTCTTTAATGTTATTTTTTATGGGTCATGTGATTATCTTAGCCTAGTAAAATTAACAACCGAAGATTCTCCGTTAATCGCATGATTTCTCATAGAATGGATAAATCATGTGTATAACAAATTACATAATAAAAAAATAATTTATTTGTCATTTTATCAACACTTTAAATTTACAACATTATCCACTCTTCAATTATCAGCTATAAACCTATAAAAATGTGATATTATCATAGCAATCTTTGCTGATTTACTGGGCACTTACGTATTAATCGGTCGACCAAATCTTCGCCACCATGTTTAAGAAAGGAATGCTACCATCCATAGCTAATTAATAGTTACTTATCGGGGGAACCAAAAAATAACTTTATGTTTTATTTACAACTTCACCATTACGAATACGTTTTTTATGCCTGCGAAATTTTACTTCTATGAGCTCAGGATTAATATTTATAAGATTTTATTTTGCAAGTATGCTCCTGGTAAATTTATAAAACTAAGGCATTCGAAAAATGCGATTTGTCACATTCATTACTTAAAGATAGTGGCGACGATATCTTCTATTGTTGTCGGTTATAATCTCGGACCATAGCTTGGTAATGTGTGCCTTCTTTGTATTTATGGGAATTATTGTTTCGACTCTTAATAATAAATTTTAAATTACATTTCATCAATAAAATTCTTTCATTAAAAAAAATATCTGATGTGGTCAACACACGACTTCCTTGTACGCCTATTAAACTATAAATCGGCGGCTCAAAAAGTGATCCTGTAATTGGCAACTAGTTTTCAAAGATTGCAGTATCTCAAAAACGAATTGTCAATGTCACTTTATAAAACATTGGAAATCGACAGTTTCAACATTTCAAGCGGAAGAAACCACTTAAATTGTATTTTATTCTCCTGTTGCAAACATGCTCGGCTCACAACTGGGAAGGAAAACAATTATTTTACACTCAATTTTAACAATTAAAACAAGTAATAAAAATGTTTAATTAGAGTGCGAAAAAAATCGCGTTTGTAACCTTTATTACCGAAGCATTTAATTTTCTGTATTTAATTTTAATATAATTTTTGATGGAAGTTTATTATGACCTTCAAGTAAATTACTCTTTTCGGCTCACCAATTATAACCAAAATCTATTAAATACATTCATATCGATATAAAAGACCTATTTACCAAGTTTGAGATGTTTTACATTATATTTTAATATAATTTTTGATGTCCTTCAAGTAAAGTACCACTTCCGGTCTACCAAAATATAAATAAAAAATTTAAACTCTCTACGGCTAGCCGTTTATGAGTTATGCAAGATTCGCACGTACGAATGTGCGTACAGACGTCACGACGAAACTAGTCAAAATGGATTCAGGGATGGTCCGTGGAAATCTGAAAATCGAAAATTTTTCGCGATTACAATACTTCCTTTATTTCGTAAAAGGAAGTAAAAAAATAGAATTATCCTAAAACTGGGATTATAGAAATGATTACGGCTTTAATTTGATCATAGCTGTCGCATTTCACTCGCTACGCTCGCTCAAGAGATGAATAAGTCCCCGACGGATCTTTTTCAGTTGAGGTTAGAGGCTTACTGTGATTTATATTTAGATATACATGCAATCGAAATATTATGACCATTCGCACAGACTTTCTGACACTTGAATACGTTACTGCATTTTCTTCGGCAGATTATAAGGCCCATTTTTTTTTTTTTTTTTGTAATTTTTCGTCGAAAATTACTTGATACTGCAAAAAAGATTAGACAAGTGACACCAAGCGGGAGTTTTTAAAGGGATGAGAATATGCAAGGGAAAGCAATGGTTCAAAGTTAAGTAAAATTAAACCAGAACTCCAGGAATGGAAATGGAACAGTAGAGAAGAGAACAGTAGAGAAGTAATTGTTTGATGCAGTCTCCGCTAGCCTGCAGCAAATTTTCACCTGAGTACCTTCTGAGAAAATTAGAGCCACCTATTTTCAGGCACCACTTAGTGAACTCATACATTGCATTAAATATCAAATGATACAGCCCGACATAAAGTTGCCAGGGAATATCAAATATCTCCTGAGAGTGAAAATACCTTTAATAGCATGATTTGCCATCTTTTGAACGTGCCTTTAAATGAAAAGAACTATTATAAAGAAATTGAAATAATATATTCCATAGCAAAAAATAACGGGTACAATAAAACCACTATCAATCACATTTAAAAAAACAAATACAAAGAAAAAAACAATTAATGATATCTATTCAACAACCCCCGAAGAAAGGCCGTCCCGAAACATTATGTTTTGATTCCACAGTATGGTCCTATATCCACTAAAGTCGGAAATGAATTGAAAAACCTAGGATTAAACCCTGCATTTAAAATAGATAAAAACCTATTTACTTCTCCTAAAAACAAAATAGGGCCTATTCCAAAAAATCGGAGTATACGAACTAAATTGTAATGATTGTGCAGCCAAATACACGGGAAAAACTGGAAGATCACCAAATCAGAGATTAAAGGGACATATACGTGAATATAATAATAAGACAGAGAATTCCAAGTTTGCAATTCATTTAAATTAATACATCGCGTTGA
Organism: Rhaphigaster nebulosa; assembly: GCA_948150685.1. NCBI lineage: Eukaryota > Metazoa > Arthropoda > Insecta > Hemiptera > Pentatomidae > Rhaphigaster > Rhaphigaster nebulosa. The sequence continues at coordinate 11,744,974 of OX411308.1, forward strand.
AAACAGCCTCAAATTAAATATATATGAAGCACTTGAAATAATAAAATCCTTCAAATCCAATCCAGATTTTTTCTTAAATGACCAAATAAATATCTCCAATAGTCCAATCTTAAATTTATTCCCATCTATAACAAAAAAAAAACAATTACTCACCGGAATTACTGGAAAAACCCCGACCCTTAAACCGTTTACCAAGAAACACCCTACCTTTCTTTCATTGTTAGTTCAGTGCGAGAATAAAGCAGTACAAACTTTTCTGTTTGATATAATCCATTTAAGCCTTGGTGAGTACCAACATGTATTTGATTTCTTGTCTTAATTAAATTCATGATTGTTTTATAATACTGATTTATATTACATCTAATTTAATGCGTATAATAATACCAAACTGTATTTTGAATTGCTTAATTTTGAATCTTTTGTGTGTTTTTAGAACTGATGATGAATATACAACATTGGAAACTAGTTTTCAATAAAAAACAAATTATAGAAGTGACAATTAATTTATCAATCCTTAATTAGATTGATCCTTCTATATCATCATGCAGATGTCAATTGAGTGAAAATATGGTTTAAAAACTCATCAAGTTCTTGTGAAAGTCTGGCTATAACAAAAGATTTGAATGCATATCACAAGGCCAATGAGGCGTTACACAAATAAAAAAATAAAAAGTAATAAAAAATCAAGTCATTTATAAGAAAATATTATTTTGTTATAACTTAGGTACTATTCAACAAAAATTTTATGATTTTTAGTCCTTGTAATATTTGAAAAATATGTACAAGAATTGCCATGAAATTTAGGTCAGTTGTTTAAGGGAAAAAATTGATTTTTTGAGCAAAAAAAAATTACAGAAAATGATATATATTCCTTTTTAAGGAATTTAAAGCTAAATCTAATTCTTTGTGATGATACAAATTAAACGCTCAGGAATATAAATTATGAAATGATGCGAAGATAAAACGAAAAGAAGAACTAAAATTTTGCTGTTTTTTCAATATCTCTTGGAGAAATCGATATAATTCAAGGATAATTGCATCCAAAACGGAGCATTACAGCAATTTTGATTAGTTTAAGATCTTTGTAAATCTTACAAATAGTACTTTGAATTTAACTACGTTTAAACAGATAATATTCAATAGTTATGTTTTATTTAATAACTTATTATTGACCTCTATTGTAAAACTGTAAATTTCAATGAGATCTATTTCGAACAAAATTACAAGATATCTTTACAGCACATATATATTCTATTGGAACGAAAAATTCTTTTGGATATCATTATTAAAGATCAATAAAGAAGTAGGGCAATGGAAATATTAAGTTAAAAGATTCCAATTTCAAATAAAGGGAATGAAATCCGAAACGGAAGCGAATGAAAGAAGTCGACAAAAAAAAACTTTAATATCTGTTACTTATTTTATTTGTTTCATTTTAACAGGAGTTGATCAAAATTTCCCTTTGATATTATTTAGAGAGAATCTGTAGCAATTGTATTCGGTAAAGAAGAAGCTAACATTTTTATCTGCAAATTATCATTTTAAGAATTGATAGAACTTGCATTAACGGAAAATGTTTGGCTTCGTTTAAATCCTCGCTGTAAATTTCACAGGATCCCATCAAAAAGTTTAGAACTATCCAAACACTTCAGTAGGTTAGAAAGATAACATTTCGAACCTACACATTCGAAATGCTGATTTACTTGTTATTATTTATAGATTATTCTCCACATACTAGTTACTAGGTATAACCAACCGCTAAACAATATTTTTTTATTGACCAAAAATTAAAAAGCTCAGAGAAACCGACACAATCAAGATTTGCTGCCTAGGTAGCACGCAAAATTTTGTTAGTTAAAATTATAAGAAGGCGTTGAAAAATGAGGGCATCGAACTTGAATATGGAAGAAATATAACGGATATTAGTAAGAAGTTAGGGATTGATAAATTATTTGACAATTCTATTATTTTGTTTTATTGAAAACTAGTTTCGAATGTTATACATTCATCTTTAGTTCTAAATACACACAAAAAATCAAAAATAAAAAAAAAATAAAAAAAATTAAAATACAGTTTGGTATTATTATACATATTAAATTAGATACAATATAAATCAGTATATAAAACATTTATGAATTATGAATTTAATTAAGACAAGAAATCAAATACATGTTGTTACTCATCAAGGTTTAAATGGATTATATCAAACAGAAAAGTTTGTACTGGTTTCTTCTCGCACTAAACTAACAATGAAAGAAAAGTAGGGTTTTTATAGGTAAACGGTTTAAGGGTCGGGGTTTTTCCAGTGATTCTGGTGAGTAATTGGTTTTTCTGTTATAGATGGAAATAAATTTAGACCTCTACCCATATATGAAGCACTAGAAATAATAAAATCCTCCAAATCCAATCCAGATTTTTGCTAAAATGACCAAACAAATATCTCCAATAGTCCAATCTTAAATTTATTCCCATCTATAACAGAAAAACCAATTACTAACCAGAATTACTGGAAATAACCCGACCCTTCTGTTTGATATAATCCATTTAAACCTTGGTGAGTACCAACTTGTATTTGATTTCTTGTCTTAATTAAATTCATAATTGTTTTATAATACTGATTTATATTACATCTAATTTAATGTGTATAATAATAATACTAAACTGTATTTTGAATTGCTTATTTTAATTATTACGTGTTTTTGGAACTGAAGATGAATGTAAAACATTCGAAACTAGTCTTCAATAAAACAAAATTATAGAAGTGGCAAATAATTTATCAATCCTTAATTAGATTGATCATTCTATACCATCATGCGGATGTTAATTGTTAGTAAGAAGTGAATTCTAGAGAATGGTGGCGAGTTGTATCCCATCTTAACTATACGTGACGATGGGAAACTTCTCCAATTACCGAAGACAAATCTTGTAAAGCAGTTCATGATTCATGGCTTCGAATTGAATTAAACAAATAAGGATCGGCGGAAGATAAGAGCGACTAACGAGAGATGGAATTATTCGGGACAATGGGAAGAGGATGGACAATGACCAGGAGAATAAAAGGACCTAATAAAGGAGACGAGAGGGAGGACATCTATTGTTCGATGTCATTGGCCCAGGATCTGGTCATCGAAGTGTGTCTGCAGGTCATTGGAAGATTTTGTTTGCTCGTTCTTTGATCAGCGACTGTACAGAGCACAGACCTCTTCTAGGGTTCACATTGTTTTAACTATTGATACGTATATGAAAATAATTTTGTTCTAATAGTTCTGAAAAATACTGTTGATATAACAATACATATTCCGATATATAATTTAATTAATATGAAATTAGTTTATAAACATTGATGGTTAAAGAGAGGGTTCTAACTTCAAATTTTTAATAAGAACAGGAGAGTGATCTATCAGGTTCTTGAACTTAAGGCAGGAAATAGAAAGATCAAGCGTGGAAAACTACACCCAAATAAAGTATGCTCGGATACATTTTGAGTTTGAATTAGATTTGGAAGAAGATTCAAAGTTATTTGACCGATAGATTCATATGACTTATGAGAGAAAATAAAAACTTTTTCCTTCTCAGTGAGGCACAACCGACAGAAGTTGTGTTTCCTACAAAGATAAGGCGTCCAGAAAACGATATCATCAGCGGCGTGAAATAATAATGATAAAATATTATTAGGGAGTGGCCAACTGAGAGTAGGAAATAAAGAAGCCCGCGTAGTCCAAGGCGGTATTGGGTTGGAGGCACCTACATAAGAAATGAGCTGTCCCAGCCAATCAGAAGATGGCCTGGGATAGCCTTCGCTCTGATTGGATCATCAGTATTTCAATGGGGTCACATTCACTGCACAACCATTATTTTATTTACTGAGTTCCACCTCTTCCAATCCTTTCAACTGATTGAACATTTATTACATACATTTTCTTTCTTCAATTATATATTTTTGCTAACAGAATTTTATTATTGATAATAATAACGGCAGATTTATGGTTTTCGGACAGTTTAAAAAACTATTTAAAAGTGAAAGGATTTCCATGGGAACCAGGGCAGTATTAAACAAATATCTGATGTGGATATCCAATGGCTTCCTTGTACGCTTATTAAACTATCTTAAAAACGACACTCTGTATCGTGACGTCCATCTACTGACACATAGGACAGATAGACAGATACACACACACAAGCTCTTGGTTCTGGAGGTCCCATTCCGTTATCATATGTCGTTTTCTTTCAGTTGGTAACAAGTTCCCAAGAGATTTCTTCGTGTTCCTTGACAAAATTAGAACTGTCTACGTCACTAGATAAAGAATTAGGAAGAACCCGCTTTACTTATATCTTATTCTCCTGCTGCAGACTTGTTCAGCTCATAATTGGGGAGGAAAAAAAAGTATTTTACACTCAATTTTAACACTTAATATAAGTAATAAAAATGTTTAATTGGATTGGAAACCAAATTGCGTTTGTAACCTTTATTACAGAAACATATGATTTCATTAATTAATTTTAATATAATTTTTGATGTGTTTATTATGACCTTCAAGTAAATTACTCTTTTCGGCTCACCAATTATAACCAAAATCTATTAAATACATTCATATCGTCACTCAATTTTTACAATTGAAACAAGTAATAAAATTATTTAATTGGATTGGAAAAAATCGCGTTTATAACCTTTATGATCGAACCATATGACCTCTGTATTAAATGTCGATATACCTTTTGATATAAGTTTATTATGACCTTCAAGTGATGTCCCCCTTTCGGCTCTCCCGTTTCAAACAAAATCAATACAAAATTTTAACTTTCTACGGCTAACCGTTTTTGAGTTATGCAAGATACGTACGGACGAACGAACGTACGGTCTTACGTACAGACGTCACGACGAAACTAGTCTAAATTGATTCAGGAATGGTGAAAATGGATATTTCCGTTGACATCTGATAATCTGATCCGTTGATAACAATAGGTCGTACTGATTACTCCCCGTCTATGCATAATTGAGTAGTATTGTCGAGTAGATGTGCACTATTTAAAAAAGTTTTACATATTTTTTTTTTCCGTTAAAGCAGATAACTCTTTGTTTCTGACTTTACTACAATAAACTCTTAGAACGGCTTTATCGGTTTTGAACCATGTTTTTTTATGGGTTTAAGCCCTTTGTGCCTGTATCAAATCGAGCACCTTGTGCCCTATAGAGGCCTCGCAATAGCCGAAAAACCTCTTCTTTCAAAGAGTATAGCCTCAAAACGCCTCAGAAGATTTTAATGGAACTTACCTAAAGTCTTCTCCTTAAAGCCCTTTAACACACATGTATTAAAAAAGAAGGGAACAATAAATTTATTGTGCATTATTCGAAAACTATAAATATTTCGTTGATTACACAAATGATCATGTGAAAGGCAATTAAATTCCCAAAGGAAATCGGTCTATTGCTAAATGATCTTAATTAAATCTATAATTTTTACTCATTATATATTTATGATTTATATATTTATGCATTATTAGAGACCTGAAGTTTTAGAATAATTTGATGGTGAAATGGAATTCTATAAAATTAATAATAAAACAATATAGCTTTTAGTTCTGTAGTCATCCTGAGCTGATTTTTTTAATTTATTTTTTTTTTTTTTTTGTAATTTTTCCTTTCATCCCTATCTTCCTAGTCTGCCGGTAGTATAGGTAGTATTCCAGGTACCATTCCCTATGTGCGTTTTATCTGTGAATAATAATTCAACTGCTACACCCAAACCATGCAGCCACATATAATAGCCATTGAAAAATGATGCCAAAACTGAAGAATTAAAATAAATGCTATCAAGTTACTTTTACCCTTCGTCGTAAACCTACTACATCCTATCCTACGGCTTACTTTAATAATATCCCACTAACCCCAGTTGACCGGATTCGCTACCTAGGTCTCCATATTGACAAGCTTGTTACATTGGATCCTTATCCTAAGAAACTGCTCATACAACACTTATTTTGCATAAAATACAACAAGATCTTGTACTGACAATGTGGGATGACTGAGATGACGCCATCTTGTTGGAGCAAGTCATTAATATGCCCCGTTCATAAAAAGGATGACCGACTTATGTGGCCTTACCTTAGTTGTTTCTGGAAGGGCAGGTCTACTACCGACCAGATATATAGCCCACGGATAATCCCCGAGAGAAGGCGTGAATATAATATGAAAACCCACCACCTGTTAATGGATTTTAAAACTGTCTATGACAGTGTTAATCGCGAAGAACTTTTGCGAAAGCACCCAAAGAATTCAGAATGCCTATTCACTATGAAAGGTATGAGATGTATGATTCTGATAAATTGAGACCATTCTGAAGAATTTGCTACTGGAAAAGGGCTTCCCCAGGCTGATGCATTAGCTTTCCTTCTCTTCAATTTAGTCCTGGAATATGCAGTTAGACAAGCAAAAATACCGGTCGGTATAATGATATTTTATAAGCATACCCCGCTCCTAGCTTACGCAGAAGAGGTTGACATTCAACGAGGGACGTCAGAGAGGCATTTCTTGCTTTGATTGGACCAGCAAATAGACTTGAACTAGAGTTCAACGAAACGAAGACTAAGTACATGGTGACAGAAGACCCAATAAGACCTGAAGATATTGTGACCATAGACCTGTAAAATTTTGAGAAAGGGACGGATTTCACTTATTTAGTGTCACTAGTAACGAATGACAATAATGTAGGGGCTGAAATTAAAAAAAAGAATTGTGACTGACAATCGATGCTATTTCAGGTTACACAAGAAGTTTTGTAGTCGCCTTTAATCTATACAAACCATGGACCATCTCTACGAAACCTTGATTCGGCCAGTTCTCCTCTATGGTTGCGAGGCATGGGCACTCAGTGAAAACGCACATGATCTCTGAATCTTTGAAAGGAAAATGTTCAGAAGAATATACGGAGGAACCCAAAATACTGGATATTCCCCAACCCCAACGTCGTCCAGACTATCAAATTGAGTCGGGCAAGGTGAGCTAGACATGTCAAGAATGGGAGAGGAGGAAATGGCGAAGAATCTCCTGGTGCAACCGCTGTACGGCAAAAGAAAGAGAGGAAGACGTAGATTGAGATAGCTTGATAGTGTGAGTATTTTGGAAATAAGGACATGGATGGGATACGCACAAGAAGGACATGGATGGGATACGCACAAGAAGGATATGGATGGGATACGCACAAGAAGGACATGGATGGGATACGCACAAGAAGGATATGGATGGGATACGCACAAGGACATGGATGGGATACGAACAAGACAGGGGCAAATGGCGGATGCTGCTGGAGGAGATGATTACACTAACGCTTCCAATTTACTGCAAAAGAATCACTTGCATTACCAATCAAGACCATTTCGGGCAAACGGGATTGAGTTTTGGGGGTTCACTAAACTTTCAAATTCCTCCCATATTCAATCGTTACAATCCAAAATCCTTCGAAAAATCCTTGATGCCCATTATTTTGTCACGAATAAAATTACTCCAAAAGACCTCGATATCTCATTTATTGCAGATTTACCAAGAAATAGATGTACCACCTTTGATTCCAAATTCCAGGTCTTCACAAACCAACATGTTGGAAACCTTTCATCCCGATATATTCCCAATAACCCTCCGTGACATCTGAAAAAAAAGATACATACTTAAAATAGTCATCGAAGTGTTACCAATTGGTAGTTCCTTTTCAAGCTACTATCATACTTCGCATTATACAATTACTTTACATTTACTTGTGTTTAAGCCGTATACTTTATTTTTTTTATTTAGTTACTTAAAGTTACCTTTAATTAAGTAACAGTAATTATCTTTTTTATTTATATTGAAACGAGAGAAAGTTAGTTGTGCTATTGTTTTGCTTCCACGGTAAATACAGTTTAGGATTATTAAGAGATAACTGTGCCCCCCTTGCCCTACGGGCCAGTTTCCTTAGGAAGGCGGAAGAGTGAGGAGCCACAACCATTTTAGACAGACATCGTTCGTCATTTTGGACATAGTAATTTCCCCCGACGAACGACGTCTACCAGCTGCCAGCTGAACCTCTCGTCATTGGAAGTTGGAAATAAAGCCTTCCTCTCAATACATCAATTACACCACTATCAGTGGTAACAGTTATACCACAGTTATACATCAGTTATACCACTGTCGAGGTAACAAAGACCTTTTTTTTATTTCGTCGCCATTTTTGCGTTGGTGGTACCAAACCTAATTCACCTGAAGAAATCTGTGAATTTAATAAACTATTAAGTGAAATAGATCATTAGTTTCTTTTATTGGCCAATATTTCACTGACCAAAAAAACGATTTAATGGAAAATTAATTTTGTTTATAGTGTTATAGATACTTATCTGTTTAATTTTATTACATATATATTAATATTTATAATATCAAAACAATTTATTTTTCAAAACTAGTTAGTTTCAAATTAATTTTTTTTCTCTTCTTTTGTATTAGTAATAGGATTTTCAAGGATGAATATTATAATTTATGTGTAGCTGTAAGACACCTTTGTTTATATTAATGAGTTATAGTTTTTTTTTCTGTTCTGTAATTTCTCTCGTCTCAAAATTAAAATTAATTTATTTTACTGTTTCTCAACTATTTTTTTTTTCCAACGTTATTCATTTATTTTGTTTGTGCTCAAAGACCGGCGTTAGTAGAAGCGGGGTGGAGACATATGTTTGTTTTATAACATCGCTCATCCCAACAACTTGTTTTATGGTTGTAATACGGTTGTAAATAACAATGAATAAATTAAAAAAAAAAAAAAGTGTCTATGAAAATGTCTCTATTCTCCAGTCAAGCTGCCAATCACTATTAACTTGCATCCTGATTTAACATCATCATAATTTTTAAAGAGTCATCCTTTAATAAAATTTGCCATAGAGTGAAAAAAAAAATCATGATCAGATTTTGGAATGCCATGGCTAAATTCCATTCAAAACATCAGAACAAAACTACGGAAATAAATCCCATAAAAATCTGTCGTCGATTTTTTAATTATTTTTTTACATAGGAAGTAAATATTATAAAAACATTTTGTTGAAAAAAATCTTGTGCTTTAAAAGGCATTTAGATTTTAGGAATTTAGAGATTTGTTCTAAAATAATCCCGAACCCCTGGGCCCTCCGGTCATTTACAGAATTCCTCACGGAACGGAAATAAGAAGCGATAAAGACAGGAGTGGAATGGGTGAAAAAGTGGCGCTGCGGTGGTAAAGGCCGGCACTTAAGCTCTAACGAGGAAGCCCTTTGGTAATTTAGTATGAAGGAAATTTTACGGCAGAAATATTTTATTTATTCAACCACCACAGCTGAGTAAATATTATAGCTTCCTTTGGCTACAAAATAACGGGATTATACGTTTTAAGATCTTCTGAGTCCAAATAACCACTTCTCGCAAGTGGCCTTTAGGCTTGTTTAAGTGTCAGAGTGTATGTGAACATTTTAGCTCAAAAACGAAAAAGTTGTATGAAACTGAAATTACATATTTGAGGTAAGTATATGTCTGCGATGCTATAACGTTTTCGTTAAAATCGACTAATCGGAAGTACCACTTTATCTCATCGATTTTACAATTTTTTGACTATTTTTACAATTTTCTCGAAAACGGCCCTATCGATTTTTATGAAACTTTCGTTAAGTCTCATGCTTAAAGCCATTTAAGTTTTCATATAAATAGTAGATACATCACCGAGGGATTGCAGAGAAAAAAATTATGATGAAAAAAGAATGTTTTATTTGCGCATAACACAAAAAGTACGCATTTTATGTTAAATTATTTATATAATCACATGAAAGGTAATTAAATTATCTAAAAAAGAAAAAATAAATCATCTAAATCTTACCAGATTAGCAAAGATACAGCGTATCGGACTAACTAGAAGTGCCAATTAAATCATCGATTTTACAATGTTCTCGTAAATGGCTCTAACAATTTTGATGAAACCTGCCTAATGCATTCTTCTTAATGCCCTATAAATTTTCATATATGTAATGCATCACCGAAGAAATGAAGGAGAAAAAGTTATAGTGAAAAGAAAATTTCATTTGTGCATAACTCCTAAAGTATTCATTCCATGGTTGATTAAGTATAGAAGTTAATGGAAGTTAATTAAATTCTTTAAAAAAATATTATATAAATCGGATAAGAAATAGCAAATAGTTCATGAGGACTACAAGAACCTAGATGGAAAGCCAAGCGCGTCCGAAAGGAAACGGATGCCACCCAACCTCTCCTCCCTAAGCCACCAGCCTGTGACTAATCAGGTGATATATACATACACACACACACACACACACACACACATATATATATATATATATATATATATATATATGGAGTATGTGGAGCTCTAGTACTATAAAGAGCGCTTTGTCGGATCAAGAGCTAGTCAAAACTCCAGGAAAATGAACCTGGCAACTAGTTAAAGGCTTCTTAAATTGATAATACGGTCGGGAAGTTTATACCCGAGCAATATTAGCATCCACTCAGCCCGGATGACTTTCTTACCAAACTTGGTTTGGACCAATCAACGGCAACTCTAAACTCTAATAGAAGTTTATAAAGGCCTCTTTTGTGCCACGGGCGTTTTCAATTTAGAGTTTAACTCATAAATCATTTTTATCGCCACTGGAAAAGAAAAATAATACTTAGACTTATAAAGCCATCTAGTTAATGTCATTCTTATAAGACCTTGAATGTTGTCCTTTCTCAATCTAACATAAATTACTTTGTTTTCAAAGTTAGTTAGTAACTGAAATGAGAAAATGGTTGGACGGATGAGGGAAAGAATATTAGTGTAGGCTTCAAGAAAAAGTTTTAGATGGCTTTTGGAGTTGGCTCCTTTCCTTTTTACTTCCTTGTAGGAAGTAAAGGAAGTATTGTAATCGCGGAAATTTTCGGTGTTCAGATTTCAACGGAAATATACATTTTGACCATCCCTGTATCCATTTTGAATAGTTTCGTCTTGGCGTCTGTACGTACGTTCGTATTTCGCATAACTCAAAAACCGTGAGCCGTAGAAAGTTAAAATTTTGTATCTAGGATTACTGTATAATCTACTTGTGAACCTCTCTTTTTGGAAACTGCTTGATCACCGGAAGTAGTACTTTACTTGAAGGCCATAATTGATTTCCATCAAAAATTATATTAAAATACTATGAAAAACTTCTCAAATTTAGTATTTATAACTCATATATTGATTTAAATAAAATACTAGATTTTGGTCTAAACTGAAAAACCGAAAGCGGTACTTTACTTGAAGGTCATATTTGACTTTCATCAAAAATTATATTAAAATATAATGTAAAGCTTCTCAAATTTGGTAGATAGGATATTTATATAGATATGAATGTATTTACTATATCTTGGTTAAAATTGGTGAGCCAAAAAGGGTATTTTACTAAAAATCATAATAAGCTAACATCCAAAATTATATTTAAATTAAATACCTAAATCATATGTTTCGGTAATAAAGGTTACAAACGCAATTTGGTTTCCAACCCAATTAAACATTTTTATTACTTGTTTTAAGTGTTAAAATTGAATGTAAAATACTGGTTTTCCTCCCCATTTGTGTGTGTGTGTGTCAATAGATGGATGTCGGGACGCCGAGTGTCGTTTTTGAGATACTGCAATCTTCGGAAACTAGTAACCAAATTCAGGATCACTTTTTGAGCCAGCGATTTATAGTGTAATTGGCGTACAAGGATGTCATGTGTTGTCCACATCAGATATTTTCGAGAGGCAAACTTTACTAATGTAAAGTGTCGAATAGTAAATCAAACTGCGCTTTGTAGACTTTCATGTTGATAGCTTCCGATTTGGATACATTTTACTATCAAGCACTGCCTTCTCAATGCCAATACTTCTCAATGCCAATACCTTTAATTGAATTATAAAAAGGTATGAAAACGGGCGTAGGTCTAAATATGTGCAGAACCCCTTTCGCATGGGGTTGCCACACAGAAAACTATATTCGGCATCAGTTGAAAGTTTTTTTTCCCCAAGTAACGTGGATGGAGCGTCAGTTATTGTTCGAATTGGTGTTTGTTCTGGACTTCGAACCTTTAAGACTTCAGTCTATTCCTTGAAAATTTCTTCGAGAAATTAGAATCGACAACATTTTAGAGGTAATTATTGATAGCTTATTACTATCCGTATTTTTATTATATTTAATTATGTTTGTTTGAAGCATATGTTTATTATATTTAATTATGTTTGTTTGAAACATATGTTTATTATACTTAATTATGTTTGTTTGAAGCATATGTTTATTATATTTAATTATGTTTGTTTGAAACATATGTTTATTATATTTAATTATATTTATTTGAATCATATGGTTATTATATTTAATTATATTTGTTTGAAACATATGTTTATTAAAATTAATTATGCTTGTTTGAAACATATGTTTATTAAAATTAATTATGCTTGTTTGAAACAAAGAGGAAATATAAATAAATATTATGATTTGTATTTTTTCCAGTGATCATAATCGTCCCACCAAGATCAGGCTGCGGAGACATTCAAAATTGGAAGTACACAGTTTCATTTAAGCCAATCTATTTGGTCCAGTATTACATCTTATTCTCAAAACCTTTTTGTCTAGCAGGATACTGAAATTATTAAAAAAAAAAATAATGGTACTATTATTATTATTATTATAATTTTTTTAAATGAAATAATAAACAGTCAAGGTAAATAAAATAGAAAAATAAAAAACCATGTAATTTTCATAAAAATGAATATTTTTTATAATTGTTTAATTATTTATTTAATTTAATTATTTAAATATTTCGTGGCAGCCTTATGGTGTATATTGTGAAACGCCATCAACTTTGAGAACCACTCTCCTAAGTGGATATTTTCTCAGGATAAAATTTCAGAAATATTTTTAATAATCTATGTAATATATTATTAATATTAAAAACAATGTATTACATAATGATATTTGTAAAAATTTATCCTGGGACAATTATTAAATAATTTGTAAAATGTAATAATAGACTTAATAGTTTGGCCAAAATCATTTTCTTTACGTCCTTAATGTTAGTTTAAAATAATTTCACTATGATATTTTGAATGCAGAAATTCTAATCTATTTTTAGAAACTCGCCTTTAGGTTACGTGTGATAGTGTTCATCCTGCTCAGGCAGGGTTGGCATAAATATCGGCGTCCTTTCTTAGTATAAATATGGAGCCCCATTTCAAGGGCTCTAGCTGAGCCACTCGATGAAACTGCTGAAACACCGTTCAATATGTCTTCAGCCCTTCACATTGAGAAGAGAACCAAATCGGGGACGCAGAGCGAACCAAATGTTCCATGATTGAGGCTGACTACCCACAGCTCCATACCGAGTCCCTTTGGGACCAAATCCACAGTATCTCTCCCACCGACTCACACGGGTTTAAGGACCGAGACGAATCGTTCAAGATCCACGGATACATATATATATATATATATATATATATATATATATATATATATATATATATATATATATATATATATATACTCTATATATATATATATATATAGTTAACTAGTCTGAAGATATATTTCTTATAAAGGCTTGCTTCAAACATTTATCTGTTTTATATATATGTGTATATATATATATATATATATATATATATATATATATATATATATATATATATATATATATATATATATACACACACATATATATAAAACAGATAAATGTCTGAAGCAAGCCTTTATAAGAAATATATCTTCAGACTAGTTAACTTCTAACATTTGTTTATACATTTCGAAAAAAAAACGATAATTCTTGGAAAAGGTCTGGTAATTTATTTTCAAGTCAATTTGTACATTCAAAAATGACTAATTTAAGATATTCCATTATAAGATATTATAAAACTGATATCAGAAGGGTCAGCTAAAAATCGGATGTCCATTGTGTTTTTATGAAAAGTTGTGTATATAAAATTAAAAATATCGGAAGGGGGCAAGTTCGGGCAAGATTTCTATCTTGATCCTCATACATAAATAAATGCTGAATAAAAAACATAAAAATGTTTTTGGAGAAGTGTGGAGAACTTTTTAAAAATTCTTCCAAAGTTAATTTAGATGCATTAATTTTTTAAAATTTATTCAATCTAACCAAACAATATTTATGAAAGATCAAAATTGATGGAACATTTCTTCAAATGGGAACATCCAATTTTGGGATATATGCCAGGTTTAAGGAAGTTCTGTCCCACTGTGGGACGCGAAGCAACAAGGGCGAGCCTCATCACGCAATATGTTTCATTTTGTACCGTTTTTGTTGTTTTTTTATCCAGTTTTATGTATTTATGAAGAGTCTATTCATTCACACTGTCAACATCCAATGCTGGATTAGTATTTATTGCAGCCTGAGTTGCCGAATATCCAAGTATAAACTCATGCGAGAATAAAACATGAAAATCACGTTTCTACATCGCCGTGTTTGAAGGCACAGTAAAACTTGTTGGAAATTACGTATTGAGAAAAACACACATTATCAACAAATAGAGTACTTATAATTTATAATCATTAGGCTCATTATAATTGTTAAGCATGTTGCTAGCAAACAACAGGAAACCGTTAAATCCTTTTTGAATTTATAACATAATAAAGACGGTCATTTGATGTGAAACAAAAAATATCTGATGTGGAAAACACATGACTTCCTTGTACGCCTATTAGACTATAAATCGGTGGCTCAAAAAGTGATCCTCAATTTGGTTACTAGTTTCCGAAGATTGCAGTATCTCAAAAACGACACTCGGCGTCCCGACATCCATCTATTGACACACACAAATGGGAGGAAAACCAGTATTTTACACTCAATTTTAACACTTAAAACAAGTAATAAAAAAGTTTAATTGGATTGGAAACCAAATTGCGTTTGTAACCTTTATTACCGAAAAATACGATTTATGTATTTAATTTAAATATAATTTTTGATGTAAGCTTATTATGACCTTCAAGTAAAGTACCCTTTTCGGCGCACAAATTTTAACTAAAATATAGTAAATACTTTCATATCGATACAAAAGTCCTATTTACCAAATTTTACATAATATTTTAATATGATTTATGATGAAAATCTAATATGACCTTCAAGTAAAGTACCGCTTCCGGTTTTCCAATTTAGACCAAAATCTAGTATGTTATTTAAATCATTGTACAAGTTATAAATACTAAATTTGAGAAGTTTTGCATAGTATTTTAATGTAATTTTTGATGGAAATAAATTATGACCTACAAGTAAAGTACTACTTCCGGTGATCAAGCAGTGACTAAAAAGGGAGGTTCACAACTAGATTTTACAGCAATCTTAAATACAAAATTTCAACTTTCTATAGCTAACCGTTTTTGAGTTATGCGAAATAGGAACGAACGAACGTACGTACGAATGGATTCAGGGATGGTCAAAATGTATATTTCCGTTGAAATCTGAAAACCGAAAAATTTTCGCGATTACAATACTTCCTTTACTTCGTACAGGGAAATAATAATAACGATTATGAATCTAGACTTCGCAAAAAGGTCTAGGCACTATTAATGATAGTACAAAATAAGGCGAACCTCAGGATCATTTAAAAGATGTCCTTAAGAAGGAACTACTCTTGTTTCTGCCGACTAATTGCCTCCCTTCCTTCCTCGACCTCTTCAACGTAGCCTCTAGCCTTTCTCATCGACCCTAGTGCTCTACTTATAACCATAGTTCAAGAGTACTCTCCAGTTGAAATCACTTTTCCATCTTGCACAGTAAAAGTCAAGGTTTTTAGGAAAGTTTATTCCCGATTTTACAAAAAAATTTTTTGCTGGCTAAGTTCATATTCCTCTTCCAAGAATTAAATAACGTCAAAAACATTGAATACAATCAATTTCAAGTTGATAATCTACCCGTCTAGATAAGGTGGCACACGCTTTCTGGCCGATGCACCGCCGCATAGTGGTTGAAAGGCGGAAAAACCTTATTTTTCCAAAGTATTGGAAAAATAATTTTTTTTCTGAACGCAGCCGAACGCAGTTTTACATAAATTAGTATTATAAAACATTTATGAATTATGAATTTAATTAAGACAAGATTTTTTTGACAAGATGTATTTGATTTCTTGTCTTAATGTTTTATAATACTAATTTATACTACACTTAATTTAATATATATAATAATACCAAGCTGTATTAGGAATTGCTGATTTTTGTATGTTTTTAGAACTAAAGATGAATTTATAACATTCGAAACTAGTTTTCAATAAAATCAAAATTATAGAAGTGGCAAATAATTTATAAATCCATAATTGTCGCCTGTACCTTATTCTACCTCTTGGAAGTTTACCCTACAGTATAGAGCCAATTAACTTTTTAGAGATTCCGGAAGGTACTCGCCCAATGGCCGTCCAACCAGAAAATGTGCTTGTTAGAGTTTCTGTTTCCCAGAGTCAAAGGCGATCGACCAGGGACAGCACTCAAGCACATTTCAACTTTCCAAAAATATTCGGTTTTCCTCCAGACGTCATTTAACCGACATAATTACACTTTATTTTTTTAAGTTAAAATGTTCTAAGTTACTTTATAATCAAAAGAGCGCCACAAGAACCTGCTAGTAAGTTAGTCTTACATATTTTGTAGTCCAAGGGTGTTAAATATTTGGTCTGATTTGAACACAAATTTTATTTAAATTTTAAGGGAGTAAAGAATATCCCCAAGCTCCCCGCCCGACTGGGGAGCATGGAAGGATCCCCCCTCCCCCGTACTATGTTTAATGAACCCACTAATGAAGGATGAAATCCACACCTATGTTTATAATTGACAACTAGACAAGTGTTACAAATACAATTTCTCTATGCCTCTATACTTCTATATAATAGCGTGTATATATATATATATATATAGACAAGTTGTTTATACATTCATGTTACAAAAGTATAAAGTTGCATTTTTTATGCAACGCTTTACTAATTTTGTGGATGTAATTTAAAATAATAAAAACTGGGACGGCGGTGTAGTAACGAATAAAGTTTTCTTTCAGATTAAAAAAAAAAATTCTTTTTATGAAGAAACTTAAAGGCGGAAGCAGCTAATTACGATTTGGTGGTTGCCCAGCCCCCTTTCCAATTATAAACTTTCCCAACTTCTTGATTTCAGACAGCATTATTTTTGATTATTTCGGTTATAAATAAATAATAAACTAAATAAATAAAGCCTTATTGAAATAAAGCCGAAGGTCCGATGCCGATACCACCAACCGCTGTTTACCAATTTCCGTCCACTGACTACTATCCAAACGCCTTCACCCTTAACGCAATCTTCCCACCTACCTTTCGGTCTACCCCTCGGACTTATACTAGTCAACTCAGTGTTTATTAACTTTTTAGGGATTCCATCATTATTAAACCCTACAACTTTACATGTCCAGCATAGGCTAAACGCATTTTATAAAAATAAATTTATACTACACTAGAACCTCTGTATATCGAACTTTCATAAATTGAAAATCTCAATAAATCGAACATTTTTTAGGAACCTTGAATTTTTATTTTAAAAAATATATATTCTGTACATCGAATAATATTTCTATATATCGAACTAAAAGATTCCCATATAAAAAAATATAAAATGTGATTGTCATCAAAAAGAGCCATTCGTTTACGTACATGAGAATGGGTAATAATTAAATAAGAAAAAAAAAAGGTGTTCCACTGGTTTGCAAAGCAATGGAAATTCAAGAAGATATTGTTTCAGAAGAAGCACAGGAGTAAATTTTCTAAATCTCTTTCCTAACATAGAAAGTGAAATTTTCATTTCACATAAACATGACTTCGGTGATGAATTAATCACAAATAGACGTTAGAAGCTACTTTGCACGAAAAGAAAAAAATAATTAATTTTTATATATGTTTGCATATTTTTAATACATTTCATTAATCTATAAGTGAACATTTGTAAAAATTCTGCAAATGACAGATGTAATTCGAACAATTTTTCAAATAAGTGTTATTAATTTATTAATCGTTGTTTTGGTTTTCTTTAGCCCTAAAAAAATGCCTTTGTTACATCATTAATCCCAAAAAATTGTCTTTAATACTTCTTTAGCCCTAAAGAATAGCTGTAATTGTTTTTAGTCTGAAAAGGGTGAACAATTTCAATTTTTCTATATATCGAAATTTCTCTATATCGAATTTTTTTCGAGGAATCTTCATATTCGATATATAGAGGTTCGACAGTAATTTGTAACGCATTATTAAGCTTATCCTGATATACAGGAACGATATTTTTAATGAATATATTAACATAACGTGCTAATAAAGTAATGTAATAATTTATTTAACCAGAAAACATATTAACAACATTTTTAATCAATGTTATTTTTATTATTTTTTTTTTTTATGGGGAGGAGGAGGGTAGATTATTTGAGAGTATTCGCTTATTTAACATGCATTATAAAACTGAATATTGTGAGAGATTTTCCGAGTAGCTCTTTTTATGAAGATCTATTTTCCTTATCCAAGGCAAACATTTGGAACACAAAAAATTATAACTTAGTTTCCAACACATGCACTAGCGTATCAGAGGGCTAATGCTTCACTTAAAGGACCATGAAAGCTGTAACGATGTCAGGCTCTGAGTGTCCCCATGCGAGCTTTTTACGGACCAAACCTTTTTTTTCTATTTTTTTAAATAATGTTTTTCAAGCGAGCATGCTTGATATTCAACATCGGTATAATAATTATAGTACAAAAAAAAAGAAGAGATTTTAGAATTTTTAAAATTACAAAAAATTCAATAATATAAAAATGTGCATTATATCTTCAAATCGATTCCTAAAAGTACAAATAATACCACAAATAGTAACTAGACCAAATTTATTTTTTCTATTTCGAACCGTGGGAGGTAGCTACTCTCGCCCGATGTGAGTTTCGTTAGAGTTCTGTTGATCCACATGAGGGGAGTATGACAGAAGTTTAAACTGGACCATTTGACATCGGTAAGCCATCTTGCTATCATCATCTGGTACTTTAAGCTACTTGTACTGATATTGGAAAGTCTTATTTACGAACCCATACATCACATTCTGATGACTGTGGAGGTGGTGGCCAAGAGATTTCCTCAATTAATGCTGATACTGCCCAAGCTGCTAAAACATAACTGCGTATAGCGAATTAATTTGTAGACAGCTAATTTAGTTATCTGCCAAAGTTCATTTTTTTTTTGTCTTTTCTCTTCCATAGTAATCCTACAAGAGGGTCGAGCATTTATAAAAAAAAAAAAAAAAAAAAAAAAAAAAAGAATATATATATATATATATATATATATATATATATATATATATATATATATATATATATATATATATAGGCTCCATGCATCAGGCCTATTACCTGTATAGTAATGTTGTAGTTAAAATAAAATAATATCATTAATTATAGAAAATCATAAAAGAAAATTAAAAATAGCAATACAAAAATTAATAAAGTATGAAGGAAAACAGGAAAGAAAAAAAACAATAAATAAAATAAAATATACATAAATAAAAATAAAAATAAATAAATAAAAAACAACAAACAAAAATATTGAGTATTAAACTAAACTTAAAAATGTTGACAATTAAACCAAATAATATACAAAATACCATAATTATACAATTAAATTAGATAATACAATTAAGTAATGAACAAATTCAACAATTTTAATACAGAATAAAGAATAGTAGTAATTGTATGTGTGTAACAATAGTAATGTACAAAACAATATTTATATAACCCAATAATTAAGAAATACAAATATAAAACCACCCATTGGTAGCACTTCAATTTTATGTTTCATTTTTAAGCAATCCATTATAAGTTGGCACAGGACCTGCTATCAGGATCGGTCATTTTCTTTTCAGACACCTCGGAGAATTATGAGGTGTACATTGGGATGAAAGTTTACGAAGAAGTGGGTTGGTGTAGGAATGCAAGGAGATTGGAATTAAAGGAGCCTATTTTAAGGCCAAATCTGAAACAAATCGAATATTGAGGTCTTTATGGATGATTCTATTTGTGACAAAATAATGAGCATTAGGGATTTTTCGATGTATTTTGGATTTTAAGGATTGGATACGGCCGGAATTTGATGGTTTAGAGGAGCAACGAACCTCTATCCCGTATGTCCAAATGTTTAGAGGAGCAACGAACCTCTATCCCGTATGTCCAAATGTTTAGAGGAGCAACGAACCTCTATCCCGTATGTCCAAATGTTTAGAGGAGCAACGAACCTCTATCCCGTATGTCCAACGAACCTCTATCCCATATGCCCAACGAACCTCTATCCTGTATGTTTAGAGGAGCAACGAACCTCTATCCCGTATGTCCAAATGTTTAGAGGAGCAACGAACCTCTATCCCGTATGTCCAACGAACCTCTATCCCATATGCCCAACGAACCTCTATCCCGCATGTTTAGAGGAGCAATGAACCTCTATCCCGTATGTTTAGAGGAGCAACGAACCTCTATCCCGTATGACCAAATGTTTTCTTATTTAAATTTAAAAAAAAAAAAACTGTTTTGTGTACGAATTATTTTTAAATATAATTACATTTACATGAAAAATCTTGAATATAGAGTGAACTGTATCTCTGGAGAAGCTCTTTACTAAGGAGAGGTTCAGAAAGGTGATAAAGATAATATATTATATATTCTAAGCTCATACTACGGAGTACAATGGTCATTTCTAAAATTAAAATAAATATATTTATATGCATAATAATGAGTATTATGATGTATGGAGCTGAAATCTGAACCATAAATGATAATCTTACAATTAGAAAAAAAAAAACATTTCTGGCTATAAAGACGGTAGAAATATGCAGAATAGATAAAACCAAAAATTAAATAATGAGAGGCGAATGAAAGTAAAAAAACAATCCTGGAAGAGATAAAGAAAAAATACCTAAATGGGTTTGTACATTTATAAAGAATGTTAGAAGGGATAGAGAATAAACTATATTTTACCATTTAATAGTAAACGAAGACGATGTATATGAAGAAAGACTTGCAATAAGGAAAGGAATGAATATATGATGGGACGAATTCTACGGAAAGATAGAGTAATATGGAAGGAAGCAATAGAAAAT
Organism: Rhaphigaster nebulosa; assembly: GCA_948150685.1. NCBI lineage: Eukaryota > Metazoa > Arthropoda > Insecta > Hemiptera > Pentatomidae > Rhaphigaster > Rhaphigaster nebulosa. The sequence goes on from OX411308.1 coordinate 11,766,112, forward strand.
TTAGGTTAAGGAAACAAATTGCTTAAATAGAAAATAATGGGATGTATAAAAAAAAAAACAATTTGACCATTTAATCAAATATTTATTAAGGAATGTAAATAATTTAGGGTGAAGGAATAAATAAGCTTGTTTTTTTACATGTGACCTGTGTAATAAAGCCTTAGTTCTTCAGTTGCAGTCTAACAAGAAAGATTACGGTATCTTAGGAAATACTCTTAATATTAAGACACTATTATAAAAAAAAAAGAATTATAGCCACTGAAGTAATATGTGAAATTTTTCATAATCATCGTCCAGCGGGTCTTAGTTTAAAAAAATCAGGAGTGGAATTACGTCTCTGGAATGAAAGGACTCAGGGCGACCATCAGTGGATACTGGCGAATCGGTGTTGGGCTAAACGATTTCAGTCCCCAATTACATCAAGTAATTGCAATTACCAATTACAAATCTGCAATTCCAAATTACAATAATTGGTTAGTGATTGCAGTTGTAATTGAATATTTTGCCTTTTTGCCCAACCCCGTGATGAGGTTCCATGAGGTTCTAACGGACGTTCTGTGAAATCCGAACTTTACTGCAAACATTTAGACTGGATGTATACGAAATTATCAATGCTTTGGTTAATCGTAAAGATGTTGTATCTTATACTTAGTGCTCACTCCGGAACAATCCTAGAAGTCTTAAAAATATATTCTAATTATAAAAGTTTCGCCACCTTAATAAACTCCTACTGTACACGATAAAGAATACATACATATATATATATATATATATATATATATATATATATATATATATATATATATATATATATATATATATATATTGTTATTTGGGGAAAAAACGTTTCATGTGTTTCTAAAAAACGACGAAGATATGTCAAAATGCTCTCAGAATATGTCAAAGTCAGTCAATAAATGGCTCTTTCGCAAGGTTACTATCGGAAAAAAAAACCGTGAACAGTAGAACTCCGTCACTAAAGTCGTATTTTCACGTAAAAATAGGTATATATATAAAAACGGGAGAGAAAGCTAAAAATTGAGAGCCACAAAATACAGTTCCCTAACATACCGAAATTTACACGTACTTTTATTATATGGTTCTGCCTCTCCGCTGACCTTCGATACAGAAAGTCCTACATACCGAATTTCAGCTCATTTGACCCAAAGGGGGCCGCTGGAGGTGCTCAAATGTAGCGGGGAAAAATATGTATATATATATATATATATATATATATATATATATATATATATATATATATATATATATATCAGACATCTCCAAATCTTCCATAATCGTTTTCTAGGGGTTATCAAACGGATAGAAAACCGACCCGCTGACCTTCGACCCACTGCAATAGTCTTAAATAGTCTTTGCTAATACTCGTCCGATTTCGATGAGACTTTTTCTGTTTTATAGATAATTTAATTCCCTTTCGAATGCAACAGGTTTTGAGCTCCCTGGAGGGGTTTTAAAGGTGCGCAAATGTTTTAAAAAATCGGGAAACCCAGGGGGGTAGGGGAACCAAGTCGAGACCCCCAAAGGATACTTTTCCAACACCAAATCTATTCACATACAAATTTTCAGCCCTAGAAACTAATATGGTGGAGCTGTAGCGATGCGGAAAATTTAATAAACGCCGAAATTTCAGGTAAAGATACCGAAATTTTGACTGGAATTTACACATTCTTTAACGGTATCGTTCTGCTAGGAAGAAAGCACTACATACCGAATTTAAGCTCATTTGACCCAAAGGGGGCCGCTGGAGATGCTCAAATGTAGCGGGAAATATGTATATATATATATATATATATATATATATATATATATATATATATATATATATATATATCAGACATCTCCAAATCTTCCATAATCGTGCTCTAGGTGTTATGAAACGGATAGAAAACGCAGTCCCGCCACTCACTGCCGACCTTCGACCCACTGCAATAGTCTATTTTTTTCGGAGAAAATACGACTAAAAAAAAAACATCATACCATTAAAAACTAACAAGGCCCATTAGGTATGGTTCTGTATAATTATTTATCAGATAAATAATTATTCAATTTACTTTTAGAAGTATTATGAATTTATTATGTAAATGATAGGTAGGAAAGAACTGAATAAACTCGGATTAAGGGATGCTCCTCTTTATCTCATCAAGAGGATTAAAGATCCGAAGAGGATTAAATTTCCGCCGTCCACTTTATCTCTCTTGTTCCGTAACTGAAAGTCGATTCAATTGTTTCCTGCCGTCGGGTATCGAATTACCTGGAGCACTTCATTAAGTTCTTCGTCCAATATCCTGAGACTAGGAGCTCTCCCAGACCGGTGGAAGAAAGGAGGCTACATTATAATCTGAGAGTAGGGAGAGGGGGAAGGAGGCCGAGGAATTGACGGGAAATAAACAATTATTTCAGTCGCAGAAGAGGAAATTGAAGGCTAGGCAGGAAATTAGGGGATGTCAAAGCCGTCGAAAGCCATGGCAGCCTTGAAGTTTAGAAGAAAATATTTCTTCTTTTGAGGAGGAGGTGTCTGGATAATCACCGAAACAGATGAAGAATATTTTATCGTAGAGATAGTTGGGGAAATAAAAAATATAAAAGGGTAATAAAATGATAATAAAAACAAGATACCGGAATAATAAAAAAGAGAAGAATAAATCTAGTAGGATCCCATGGGGAACATGAAAAGTATAAGTATGCCTTCATAAAAATATGGAATATACTCGAATATATATATATATATATATATATATATATATATATATATATATATATAAAATTTAAAATAGTAAATAATGCTACAGGCAATGAATTTAACCAATTAATGGAACTTTAGGGAAACGACCTTATTCTTTTTAGAGACTATGACAGGGAGGAATCATCCGGGAGATTATTATTTCAGTGGGTTTTAGATCTGAAAGATGTCGGCCGATATTTACCTAAGCGTTGCCAAAGACTAAACCAATTCTTACTATCTAGTATTTATAGAAGTGGAGCTATGAGCAGGGACGTTTCCACAATAATTTATTGGAGGGAGCAAAATCTAAAATTTCCTAATGGCGAAAGTATGGTTGACCGTTAAATATATGTAGGAGAAGCATGGTTGGGTATGAGGGTAATGAAGAACACACAAACACAAATACAAATTTGATTGTGTGCCAAAGTAATCCTCCCTCGTACACCGTAATCCTACAACTCCACATCTCCCACGCTACGAGGAGTACTCCAAGATGACCCCTGGCAAAGAAGAGCACTCGACCATCGATCCGGACACACTGCAGAGGTCGCCGACAGGGTTTGCTCAAGACCTCCCGAGAACTCCCATTACAAAGATAATGGAGCAAGCTCTCTCAAGATGTCACTACTTCTCGCACCGGTATTTGTCCGGTTCATTGGAAAACTGGTATTCGAAGGGGATGGTTATAGATGTTATAGAATTAGGGTCATCTTTTTCTGATATTTGTTTTCAAAAAATTAATTCCATAAAATCTATTTTTTTTTTTTTTTCCGGTACCACTACAAATCCGATAAGGGTCTTAGGTTCAAGTACTTGGTAAGGTCCGTACTGCTTCTAGGCCAACGGTTGTGCAAGGAGTTGATTCGGCCAAGATCACGCTCAACCGCCAGATTTTTCTCTTAATTAAGGGTAGCCAATTTATAGAGGCTGGAGAAGCGCCAGGAGTGTCTCCCGACCCACAGGGGCGATCCACGGCTGAATACAGCATAAATAATTATCTGCCTCAGCCGGTCTCGAACCCGAGACCTTGAGATTAGTAGCGCAGTGCCTTACCCACTGAGCTACCCCTTTCCTGTATAAAATCTATTACATGTATGAAATTTCTTTAAAACGCATTTTGTAGCTCATAAATCTAATTTGCGAGTTTTAATTTTAGGAAAATGTTCAAATTCTCTTTCTTATTGACATATATAACTTTATATTACGCAAAAAATATTTCCCTCTCCTGAGGAAACTTTCCAAAATTAAAATGCTTTCAATGCTTTCTAAACCCGAAATTAACTCTTCGTCTTATTGCATTCCTACCTATAAGAAAGAGAATTTTACTCTGGGGCAAAGTCCAACTATGCTGTACAAACAAAAAATAACAATTCTGGCTTGGGTATTGAAATAAACAAATAAGAGTAGAAAGAATAAAAGAAAAAAAGAATTCTTGTCAAGCAGCATAAACGAGTACTAATAAAAAAGAGAAAAGAAAATTACATTCACCGGGTTTGACAAAACTTTATCGTTAAAATAATAATTTAAATCTCTTAGTGAAAAAAAAGTATATATATAAATATAGGGGTTGTAATAGAACATTGAGCATAAATTTATACCTTTGTAATTTTTTTATTTGCAGAATTTCTTAACATAAAATTAAATTAAAGCATTTGAACTTCTTAACAATCAAGTTGTAAATGCCATTGTAGAGAAAATAATTCATAAATAAAAAAGAAAAGAATCCTTGAGATTTACAAATCAAACAACGAACTACTTGAACAATGAAATGAACTGTACATAAAAGGTACCTTGTGAAAACTGATGCATTCCAGTATAATGTTATGGTTAGCCAGCGACCGACCAGTTTAGTACGAACAGTATGACATTTCCGGACCGATATGACTATTTGTTTAAGTTAACTTATGTATTAACTTCTTTTTTCTTGGGTCAGACTTATCGCTAAGCATTGTTTATTTTTTTTCTGGATAAAAATTGTATGGATAATTATTTGTAAGGAATTCATTCGTATGAGCCTATCATTAGCTTACAAGTTAGGTTAGCGTTCCCCCTCGACTGCCACCCTTAACCGGTCCCAGCTCCTAAATTCCTGGCTTGTCAAATATTTTCCTCTATATCTTGTACATGCGCTCCAAATACTCTAGTTATAACATCCTTGGGAGTCCTCGAGGTATTTTTCCTTTAGGGATATAATCCATGGTATTCAATTGGTCCGTATGGTTTACATCTGATTGCATGTTCAAGCCATTTAAATGAGCGGGACTTCAAGAACTCTTTCATCGATACCTAGAGTTCCTAGGTATTGCCGGTTAGTCATAATAGATCTTCAAATGTAGGTCTTACGAATTTTTAAGTTTCGTCCGCCATTTCGATTTTTTTTTTTTTGTGTTAAACATCGAAAATTTTACTTTTTGTAATTTTTCCATCAGTAACTGGGATACTCATTCGACGTAGAATTTAATATTCTTTAATTCTTGAACTATAAAAGTATTCGCTTGGAAGCACCGTTTTGGAGTTATAAATCAATAGCTGAAAATACTAAAAAAAAAAAACTTCCATGTTTGATTGGTCGCCATTTTAAGGGTGATCTAATGGATTTGGTCTGCTATGGACGATAGTCGGTGGAGGGAAGATTGTAGACAGCGATTGGTGGTATCGGCATCGAACCTTCGGGTTCGATAAAAGACTTTATAATAATAAAAGACTTTTATTATTTCTTTTCGAAAAAAGATAAATCACCATTTTGTGAATATATTTTGGCAAAAATATACCTGTTCTTCCTACAAAGATAATAATTGTAAACTGCTTTGTGGCAAATTTAACTAGCACTAATTTTAGTGGTAATAGGCATACTAATGTCTAATAGTTTCTGAAATATCTAACTTCTCTCAAGCAAGATATGAATGTTGAAATCGTGTCTTACTTAAACAGCTTTATCCATAAGGCTCAAATTTACTTTACTTTAATAAAAGGGTATTTATAATGTATTTCGCGTAGTTTGTAGTATTCAAAATATCGACTTTTCTGATTCCTCAACCAGATAGGCAGAAAAGTGAAACTCCATAGCTTCAAATCAGTTTATCTTCCTGTACTTTTATATGGTGGTGGTAGTTGGATAAGGACGAGTCGGTTGGAGAGTCACCGCTATATGGCGGGCGAGGAGATCTATCAAGTTTGAAGACTGTGAGTATCCATTAAGTGTGAAAATAATTGAAAAATTGTTGGAAAAGTAAAAAAAAATGATCTTGATGTAAAAAAACTAACTCCTTCTAAGATATAAACGATGGAGGTACGACAAACATTGAAGGGACCAAAATTGTTGCTCTCACAGAAACAGAAGCTTTTGGTGAAATCCTTTTGTTTGTAGAAATTTCCGTTTAGCCATAAGAGAACTTGAAATATAGGCCTTACAAATTTTTAAGTTTCGTCCGCCATTTTGATTTTTTGTTGGTCAAACATTAAAAATAGAACTTAGTTTTTGCAATTTTCCCATTTATTACAGGCTAAAAGCTGCAAGTTTGCTAATTTTCAAGTTTGTAGCTCTTCTTCAATAACATAATTATCTGAAATAGGTGAACCTTTGTGCAAAATAAGTCAGGTTTTTCTGCATGTGCTCCGGGACTATATAGAAAGGAAGCAAAACACTGAAATTGGTTTCCAGAATGTCTGAGGTCCCGAACTACGGAATAACTATTTCCCCTGTAAGGAAAGAATTAGTAAACTTTTCTACATACATATTTATGAAGACAATCCAGTTGCCACTTGTTTGATTATTATTCAAATTGGAATGCAGCGAGGAAATGGTTTAACGCAGTTAGCGAGACCAACTCAAGAGCGCCGCTCGCCGAAGAGCTCCTCGCGAGGAATTAAGAAGACTTTACTCTTAACTAGATCTGTCGAGAACAATCGACCTCGGAGGAACTCTTATAAATGGCTAAAACCAATGCTTTTGTGACAGCTATTAAATTAAAACTGTCTGTGACCTATATATATATATATATATATATATATATATATATATATATATATATATATATATATATATATATATATATATATATATATATATAGAACATTTTGCATAAAATTATACCTTTGTACTTTTTACTTCCTTGTACGAAGTAAAGGAAGTATTGTAATCGCGAAAATTTTCGGTTTTCAGATTTCAACGGAAATATCCATTTTGACCATCCCTGGATTCATTTTGACTAGTTTCGTCGTGGCGTCTGCACGTACGTACGTCCGTTTTTCACATAATTCAAAAAGGGTTAGCCGTAGAAAGTTGAAATTTAGAATTGTTGTAAAGTCTAGTTGTAAACCTCCCTTTTTGGTCACTGCTTAATCACCGGAAGTGGTACTTTACTTGAAGGTCATAATTGATTTCCATCAAAAATTATATTAAAATACCTTGCAAAACTTCTCAAATTTGGTATTTATAATTTATATATTGATATAAATAACATACTAGATTTTGGTCTAAATTGGAAAACCGGAAGCGGTACTTTACTTGAAGGTCATATTAGACTTTCATCAAAAATTATATTAAAATATAATGTAAAATATCTCAAATTAGGTAAATAGGACTTTTATATCGATATGAATGTATCTACTATATTTTGGTTAAAATTTGTGCGCCGAAAACGGTACTTTACTTGTAGGTCATAATAAGCTTACATCAAAAATTATATGTAAATTAAATACATAAATCATATGTTTCGGTAATAAAGGTTACAAACGCAATTTGGTTTCCAATCCAATTAAACATTTTTATTACTTGTTTTAAGTGTTAAAATTTAGTGTAAAATACTGGTTTTTCTCTCTATTTGCGTGTGTGTGTGTGTGTGTCAATAGATGGATGTTGCGAAGCCGAGTGTCGTTTTTGAGATACTGCAATCTTCGGAAAATAGTATCCAAATTCAGGATCACTTTTTGAGCCACCGATTTATAGTTTAATAGGCGTACAAGGAAGTCATGTGTTGTCCACATCAGATATTTTCTTTTCATGTTGATATCATAATTGTAAATGCTTAAAAAAGTCTGGGTGTAATTGCTTTTATTAATTTCTTCACATTTACCATGGATAATATTTATACATAAAAAAAAAAAAATATATATATATATATATATATATATATATATATATATATATATATATATATATATATATAACACATATAAAATAAAATAAAAATGGCGCGTCAGGCAAGAGGAAGATATATTCAAGTCTTTTTTTAATAAGGACTCCATTAGGTAGATGAAAGCTGCTTCCTCAGTTAACCCTGGAAAACCCTACTACATTGATAAGAACCTAACCAGGATATTGCGACCCGTTCAATCACTACGAAGAGATAAATACATAGAGAATCCATTAGAATTGAAACGGATTAGCGAATGGATTTCCATCCAGTACCAGAAGAGGAATGATGATATCTCATTTACCATTAACCGCACCAGTGAGCCTGCTATATGCTCGGCTCAGGGTCTCTCTGCTTTCCCATTATTTCTGGATATTGTTATTCAAATGTTTATTCTCTGGTATAAACATATCATATTTCCATCAACTGCTATCTGTAAAACAATTCATTTTATATTTGCGCAAAACTATTTTTATATCAATGCCAAAATTGTAAAAAAAGATAGTATCAATATTCAGGAGATAGTTAAGTGTTTCGAACGTTTAACATTTATTTGTCGATTATTGATGGTATCGGCGTCAAACCTTCGGGTTAGCTCAGTCTTTTATCATGAATATTGTTATCAAAAGTTACGCGCTAATAAAAAAATCATCTGATTTTAAAAGTCAAATCAGTACTTTGAAAATTCTTGTAAGACACCATCTATTGGATCTTTCTCTAGACTCGCCTTTTTTTCCCGAAGCATGCTGGCTTACCTCAAGACCTTCACTGTGTCCTTTTCTGTCATCTTGACATCGCTAACATCCCCTCATTATAACATGCCAGCACTCTCGAACAACGACTTACTTACATGCCAACAATAACCATCGAAATCAGCTGTTTTTTCTGCAGAAATGGTTTCATGGATTAAAAACAAAATCATAAGAAATCCGTGTTAGATTTTCTCTAGTCTGTTTTTAGTTGCTTTGTACAAATTATTTCATGTAATTTTTCCCTATCGGAAATCAGCCACGAAACTTCACTAAGATGAAGTATAACGGAGTTGTAAAAATATTAATTCCAACCTTTTGTTGAAGTTGTGTCTTTCTTTAAACTTTTGCATTACAGCTGTATCGGAGCTAATCTACCGGCTTTTTTTATTTTATTTTATCTGTTCTTCAAAATACTTGGTGATTTAAATTTCTCCTTGACAGTTTTCTATTTTGTAAGCGCTTGTCCGCAGTCACCCAGAAAAACATGACAGCAGACCTCTGTTGTGTGACAAGTGTGCGTGGTGTACATTATTATTATTATCATAATAAGCCAACAAAAATTTTTTTTTCAAGACATTTATTATTCAATTATATTAAACATGCCACTTTTTAACTCAATGAAGATTTTAAAATGCGAATCTCAGACAAGCTTTAACTTATTTTAATGATTACACCAGTATAATATTGCTCCGGAAACCGCAATATTTTGCACTTGCCCCAAAACCGCTCTTGCTTGAATAATTAGTCTTCCAGATACCTTGTACGCACTTACCCCTTAAGAAAGGGGCAAGTGCGTACTAAATAATTTACAATGAAATTATCAATCTCATCAAAATGAACGTGGTAGGTTGGTGCGTAGGTTTGAACGTAAAATTTAACCGCAACTGTCTAAGGAACATTTTTCAAAAAAGAGGAAAAAACTAGCTTCAAATATAAAAATTTTACAGTACTCTCGATTCATTTTGATTTGAAAATACTTATTGTTGAATTATAATACTAATAAAAATCGTTACAGCACAGTGGTATATCTCAAATCACATATTAAATGTGGTCTTATGAATATCTTATCAGCATAAATATGAATATTCAAATCCAGCATAAACAACGAAAACATTAGATTTCTCATTTCTGTAATAATGATTACATTTACCCTTGTATATTAAATAGGACCGCCATCAGCTGTCCCAGGGACAAAATTACCCAACGGGCCTTCTCCCGCATTCCCACTCAATGTTTCTAGTTATTTCTGTCAATAATATTAATAAATGCGTTAACGTTTTAAGAATACGAACATCACTACTACATTTTAATAACAAAAGTTTATTGTTTTACATAAAATGTAAGACAATTTTTTTTTTTCAACGTTACTTAGTAATGATACTATAAATAAATAAACTAAGTAATAAGTAAAAGAATTAATAAACAAATTTTAGCAAAAATCAAGGCATTTTTTTGAATCATGAACTGTAAAACCATCATGAAAACAGAAACGCGATGATTCCTTCACCATAACTTAAATTATAATAGTAGATCATATCACTGCTATATATTATTACGGTAGTATAGATCCCTTTTCCGGCTCTCAGGAGCGATGGATTTTGACGAGTGAGGTATCAAAAGAAAGAGAATTTCACGGGGAAGTGACGAATCCTGATTTTGTTCCTTAAAATCTTACAAGGGCTTAAATAAAAGTGATGAAAAAACTGGAAGGTTTCAAAACTTTGATGACTGAGAGTCGGTGGATCGAGACGGGATAAGTTGGGTTTTAAAGATGTTGACGCGGGCATCAAGATCATATACGCTCTTGTGGAGCGTATTGGTCCAGCGTTTTAAAGCTTAAAAACCTACCGTTTTCGAGATTACGCTCGATATAGGTCCGCATGGGCCCTATGCCATCTTGCGTACGTGCCGTTGTCATGGCAACTTTATACTTGAAAAAGCCAGTTGAGACTGTTAACAAAAACGTATCAATAACTGTGAAATCGTTTTGTAAATAAAATATTGTTTTTATGTTTCCACGAATGATAGAATACTACAAACAGAAAGTGGTATAGTAGAGTCTTATTGCTTAAATGTTTAACTGAGAGGGTACTTTCCAGTAGGGCAAGTTAATTACTTATTATTAACTTAATAGTAATTAATTAACTATATACTAATTATTAATTAACTTAATAGAATTATTAAGTTATTTAACCAGTAAGTTATTTAACGATTTAACTATTAATTGACTTATAGTAAGTTAATTAATAGTATTAACTATTACTTGAACATAGTAATTATAATCTATTATAAAGCTTCACCAAATGTGTGTGTTGAATAAACTTTCTTGATAATATTATATTGTTTATCGCTTATACTTCGATTTCATTTAGGATTCATTAAGATGTGTAATGCGAGAGATCTCGCTCGGGTATACTGGTATACAATATTTTTAATACAATACCGAACCATTGATTTAGTTATTTTATTAATGTCGACAATACACTCATGAAAAACAACTTTTTTGATATTATAAAGCAAACTAATTTTGCTATCCATTTTCTTTCGGTCGATCCTCCGTCAAGAGTCAATAATTGATTAGATAGTTGTTTTGAACTATATCTCTTTCTTTCCTTACGAATATATCATTTGTAACTGCTTTATTGGACTTTATTTCTCTAACCAAATGTTAGAGAATAAATACATTATTTCTAAAGAAAGCATGGTCCTAACTCTTACTTCTTTCACGTTCGGCCATTACAGCTAACGAAGGTATATAGCCTCAGTTTTTTCAAGTTATCCTTCAAACAGTGTACGGAACTATAACAGTGTACGGAACTATAACAGTGTACGGAACTATAACAGTGTACGGAACTATAACAGTGTACGGAACTATAACAGTGTACGGAACTATAACAGTGTACGGAACTATAACAGTGTACGGAACTATAACAGTGTACGGAACTATAACAGTGTACGGAACTATAACAGTGTACGGAACTATAACAGTGTACGGAACTATAACAGTGTACGAAACTATAATCTACGAATCTACATTGCCAATTTTGAATTGCTTTAAGATTTAGAAACTTCGTCAATTAACTTTAATACAACTAAACGTATCTAGAAGCCTTTTATAAATTTGCAAAACATATACTATACCTACTTCAAAATATTGGAAAAATTAAAGGTAAAAATCTGTAGCGGTGCGCGCATCACACAACTTTCCCTTACCGTCCGGTATAAATATCTTTTTAATACAATTTTAAAGAGTTCACATAAATACTGCTTCTAATAAACTCAGCAGCATACACATCTTCTTCCACTTAAGTACAATAAAACAGTTTTTTAAGCAATTTTAGTACAACAATCCTGTACACTAACTATATATTTTAACTTTGTCAAGTTGCAAATATATTTTAAAAGTTTCTGGTTTAGTTTCCATGGAAACATTTTCTTTCCATTAAATAATGTGAAAGTAGTAATTATTAAGTTAATTTCCGCTTTTGTATTCTTAAATTACTCTATTACAGAGCGTATTGTTTACAACATATTGGCGGATTAGTGGGAGGAGGTTCGGTCGCATCCGTCTCCTTTCGGATGCACTTGGTTATCCATCCAGGGTCTTGTGCTCCTCATAAAATACACTGTATCTTTGCTAATACTGGTCCGATTTTGATGATTCTTTTATTATTTTATAGATAATTTAATTATCTTTCACACAATTCTACACATAATTTACCGTAGAATGCATACTTTTTAAGCTTTAAGCAAATTATTCTTTTCATCATAACATTTTTCCCTACGATTCCTCGGTGATTTACTACATAAATGAAAAGTTAAAGGCCTTTATAAAGAATAATTTAGCCAAGTTTCATAAAAATCGTTAGAGCCGTTTTCGAGAAAATTGTAAAAAAGTGTAAAATCGATTATATAAAGTGGCACTTCCGGTTAATCGATTTTGACAAAAATGTTGCTGTAACATCACATGCATGTACCAACCTCAAATACGTAATTTCAGTATCGTACAACTTTTCGTTTTTGAGCTAGGCTGATCATACACACACATACACACGGACACACAGACCATTTTTCGAGACTTGGTCATTTGGACTCAGGGGACCTTAAAACGTGTATTTCCGTCGAAAACTGGAATTCGAAAATTTTCACGATCGCAATACTTCCCCTTACTATATACTTCGTATATAGATACGGGAAAGTAAAAACATATGAATTAAAAAACAAAATAAAATAAAGCAATTGGATTCCGACCTAATATTCAAAGAAAGAATGGCTCAGATATTAGGAATAAAAAGATTTTTTTTTTTTTTTTTTGATTTCTCAGAGTAAAAAATATTTAATGAACTTTATTATTAGTGTGTAGTTATATATTTCACATGATATGTTTGCTGTTAAAATTGTACGTGATCCTAAGATTCAAAATATTTTTTACCTTATGGTTCTTCATGTACTATGTTATATTGTTTTGGATATTTTAGATATTAGTATCTTTTATAGCATTATCTGCCAAATTATGTTTTACTGTTAAAAAAAAAAAAAATAAATAAAAAATCAGACAGAGGTTGTGCCCAACACACACCCATGGGGTTTATAAAGGCGTAGAATTACTTAGATTCCTTATTTTAGGGAAAAAAAAAAAAAAAAAAAATCGTGTTACTGTTGAAATAAATTTTATTCATTCAGCGCAAATTATAATAATTACAATAGGCCAAAAATAGGAGAAGTAACAAACTGAACATAAAAATATGGACCTTAAGCTATTATTGCTTTAAGATTTAGGAACTTCGCCAATTAACTTGAATACAAACTAAACGTATCCAGAAGCCTTTTATAAATTTGTAAAACATACAATACAGACTTCAAAATATTGGAAAAATTAAAGGTAATTAATACCAGTTTTAATAAAATCAATACAATTGGATTTTCTCTAATCCGAACTACACCAAAAAACAAATTGAAGGTTTTATATGGAGAATATTCATACATTCAATAAAACCGTCTATACTCTGAACATCGTATGGCTATACGTTGAGGCGTAAAGAAGATAAAGAGACACATTCCACAAAGAGTGGCACTTTCTTTACTTCAGTGCTTTAACATTGAAAGCTATCTAATAATAAATTACAAAAATGAAAACTCAATATAACACTAGTTATAATAATAATAATAATAAGAATATAATAATAAAAGGCTTAGCGAACCCGAAAGTTCGACGCCGATACCACTAATCGCTGTCTACAAATCTCGGTCCACCGACTACCGCCCAAACCCAAATCCATTAGATCACTCTTAATACTATCCTCCCACCTACGTTTCGGTCTACCCCTCGGACGTTTACCAGCCGGCTCAGCGTTTATTAACTTTTTAGGAATTCGTTCGTTACTGGGCCCAACAACTTTGCAAGCCCATTGCAACCGTCGCGATGATAACACTTCGATTATATTATCAGGGTGCATGCTCCGCAATTCCGCGTTGTGTAATCTCCTAAATTCTCCAGTTGACTCATCCTTTTAAGGACCAAATATTTTACGCAGTACCTTATTCTCGAAGACGTTAAGGCGTTGTTCGTCCTTCAAGATTAGCGGCCACGTTTCACCTCCGTACAGAACTGTAGGCAAGATAATAGTTTTGTATATTCTAAGTTTTAAGTTTCTGGACAAAATGCGCGACCTAAGTAGTGTTGATACCGAAAAATAACAAGGATTTCCCGCCTTTAACCGCGCCTTTATTTCCTCTTGAATTTCGTTTTTTCTAGTAATCACAGACCCCAAATACTTAAATTTTTCAACGTGTTCAAACCTATTTTCTCCTATATCTATATCCTCAAAATCGCCTCTGTTTCTATTACTAACCATATATTTCGTCTTATCCGTATTTATTTTGAGGCCAACCTAACACTAGTTATTATAGAAGACAAAAATACAATTAGAAAATATGCTAAAATTTCAATATATTTAACTGCATAACTATGAACTTAATGACTTTAATGCAGTAAGCATTTAACCTTTGCTTACTGCAACTGATAGTTTTGAACATCAGTTAAAAATAAGTCACTTTATTCCGATGATTATCCGGATGTGGTCAAGAAGGAACACACAAAGATAAGTGTAAACTTATTTTTAATGTGTGTGGAACATCACAGCCATTGAAGAATGGTGTCAAAACTGGAGAATTAAAATAAATCCCAACAAATCCCATCAAATCACCTTTGCCCTACGTCGTAAACTCACTACATCTTGTCCTACAGTATCCTTTAATAATATACCGTTTAACCCTGTCGAACAGATCCGCTACCTAGGACTCCATCTTGATAAACGCCTTACATGGAACCCTCATACAAGACTGAAAAGACAAGAAACTGCTCGTAGATTCCGATTACTACAACACTTACTTGACAAACGCTCCAAATTACCAATTTTCTACAAAAAGCTCATTTACATCACCATTATCAGACTTTTTTTGGACATGCGGGATAGAGCTTTGGGGTACCACTAAACCATCAAATTCCTCCCGCATCCAATCCTTGCAATCCAAAATCCTTAATGCTCCTTATTTTATCCACAAAGACCTCAATATCCCATTTGTTGCAGATTTAGCCCGAAATAGATATACCTTCTTGGATTCCAAACTCCTTGCCCCATACCAACCCTCTTGTTCATAGCCTTTCATCCCCACGCATTCCTCATAATCCTCTAAGACGCCTGAAAAGAAGATGGCCACGGGACCTTCTAACTTAAAATAGTCATTGAAGTGCTACCAATGGGTAGTTCCTTCACAAATCATCATGTCTTACACTCTAACTTCACATTTACTTGTTGTATTATTGTAATATAATTGTAAATTTCAATAAATAATTAATAAAAAAATAAAAATGTGTGTGGATATTTCAGCCTGTCTTAAATTTATTTATTTTTATAAAATTTATTTCCATAATTTTTCTATGAAGCTCTTCCAACCATTCATTGACAACCACGTGTAACCTTTTATGGGTGTCAGTAATCAAGACAACGTCATCGCCATATAGAAGCGCTTGCGCCTTCACTGGAATTAAATTCCAGTACTCCACTGTTCCCAAAGTGCCCTTCACTGGAATTAAATTCCGGTACTCTACTGTTCCCAAAGTGCCCTTCACTGGAATTAAATTCCGGTACTCCACTGTTCCCAAAGTGCCCTTCACTGGAATTAAATTCCAGTACTCCACTGTTCCCAAAGTGCCCTTCGCTTACAAACTTTCCTCACTTTATCCATACATACTATGAGTGGCCTCCTTAGACTTTCGCCTTCTTTGACGCATTTATAAAATCTAAATGGCTCTAATTCACATCCGCTGAGCCTTATAATTCCCTTGAAGTCCTGGTACAGCGATCTAATTGCAATGAAGAGATTATGAGGTACCTGGTTTTCCTGTAAAGCGTCCCAGATCTCTTGGCTAGGAGTTAATCTAATAATAATAAATATACTTTTAAAAAATCACAACTCATAAAACTGGAAAACAATATAAGCTATGTGTTTAGTTTCTAACCGTACTCAAATCACCAAATAACTAACTAAAATTTTTAAACAGTCAAAAATAAATATAATGGTATATTGTTCAAGGATATAACGATTTATTGCAATTATTAATGTTTTATGCAGTAATACACTGCATAATAAATTAATAATTACTGAACATACAATTAAATAAACAAATTAAAAAAATATATCTAAAGCAGTGTATCCAATACTGTGTTACATATCGACATCGTTTTTTTGAAAAAGGCGTAAGCGCCATCTAGCAAACTTTACAGGAAACACATGAAACGATTTGTATCCAAATAATAATATATTTTTTTAATTTTATTCTTTATTGTATAGAGTAGGAGTTTATTAACCTGGCAAAACCTTTATAATTACAATATATTTTTAAGGCTTGTAGCACTGGTCCAGGCCAGAATGCTGACTGAGAGTCGTTTGTATTTGGTGCTTACGTCATCAATGTACGCTGTTTAGACCATTTTCAATATTTTTTTCGATATATCGTGAGCGGGAATCGATAAAGGTTGTGTTCACGTCCCAGAATCAATTAAAACCTAAATTTCGATTTTTTTTGGTGATTAAGCCTATTTAAAAAAAAAACGACGACGATATAATATTTTTATTTTAATTAATCACTGAACACATGCTTCACGAAATTATTTTCATTTCAAAAATATTAACAGCATGAGTGCACATCAAAATAAGCGTGCTATTCATTTTAATTATACCGGACTAAATAATTAGCTACCATTTATCATCAAAGCGTGCTTTTACGGACCCTTTTAACATTCTAAGTTGTAAAAGTAGGATTATCTTCAACATTATCAGTCATCTTCGCTTTCAGGGCTACGAGAAATAATTTTAAATATTTTCTCTTCGTTTCTCTTCCCCTAGGCAAAGCGAATCTCGGAGCCCCTCTTCCATTTTCAAATTAATACATTTTATTACATAAACAAATATGGAGTCACAACGAAGTAAACTAAAGAGTTACTATCTAATTTTTTTTATTGAGTCCATCATTCAGACCCTGTTCTCTTCAATATAGATTTTATAATAATAAATTAAATTCATTAGGTTGGTTATGGAGGTAACATTTCATTAAATTTTATACCAACACCGATTTTTAATATATCGGTACTAATGAACGCCAATTATGAAACTATTCATAGGTGACGATAAAAATTGTAATGCAATGAAATGTATGCAATACTTACGAATAAAAATAAAAATAAATTAAAGTTATACCAATGATTTATTTTTTGATTAACGTATCTTTTAAACATAATCATTATCAGTCAGAAAATCGCATTATAAAATATTCAAATATTAAATAATATTATTCAAATCATTAACTTTCCTATAATTGAGATAGCTCTTCAATTTTATATATTTATTTTAATGTCTTTATCATGTATGTCGTTTCGTCGATTTTATCAAAGATTTTTTTTTTGCATAATCCATTTATAAAATTTTGGTAATCTTTTCTAAATTTGAAAGATTAAATTTTTCGAAAAATTAAACACAATTGAAGGTTATGATGATTTTTTTTTTTTAATTTGGAGTTTAACGCCCATAAAAAATACAATTACGGGTTATTCCGACAGGATACCAAAATATCTAACCACAGTCGGAAGGTCGAAAGACATTCCATGGGTCAGCCAAGAAAGTACAACCCGCACGAGTCGGATTCGAACCGGCCCCGCTTCACTCGAGGTTGCTAGGGCGAAGCCTCAATACTCTCGCCCGCCAAAATGAAAATTAAACGAATAAAAGTGTAATACAAAAATAAATTAAGAAAAACTAAATTATGAAAGTGCGTAGAGTTAATTTGAAATGCATCCTGTATTTATATATTGAAACATTGCCGAATTATGCTGTGGGAGGTAGCGTCAGACCAGTGGAATGTTTCTGTAGAGAAAAAATAAGTATGTAACTTATAAAATTATTTTGTGAAATCATTTGTCCTTTAAAAATATATCTAAAATCTTTGCAAAGGTTCAGACTTCACACTCTGGATAGGTTAACAGGACTAGCCATCCCTTTCTGCCTAGTTGTGGCACGTAAGTTCGTTAAAGTGGTATTAATATATAGGTAATTAGTATTATATATATACGTACATATGATCAATAATAAATTACCTTGAAAAGAGAACCAGAGGTTGACCAAGAAGGGATGCTCTAGCCCTTTGAGGATGTTGATCTCCCTAAGGACATTCTTGAGTGAATCTCTCTCCCAGCACTGCGTCTTGTTCATGTACTTCATGGCGTACATCTGCCTAGTGTCTTTCTTCTCCACGATACAGACCTGCACAACAGATTTAAATTGCTATTTAAAATATCTTTAATTACTTACCGGTACGTTTAATTAGTAAGTATGAGGGACTACTACATCAATAAACTTGCTTAAAATAAATTAACTGTTCTTTATTTTCCAAATAAAAATTATGCTGTATCCAATTAGCCTGTAGCGGACGGCCGCAGCCATCTCTCCGGGTAGTTCTCGCGCCCACTACTAGAAGTACTAAGAGCCCGTCATATAAAAGAAGACTATATTTTATTTAAATATACCGTTATTTTGGTTTATTATTTTCAATAATAGACCTTTTGAATCGACCAAAGAAAAAATTTTTGTAACTCCCTCCCTAAAAATTTGAGGTTTTACTTTCCAAGATACGTACAATCCAAATATCGAATAAAATCCGTCCGTTTTTTTTTTGTGTGCTTTTATTGTATGTAAACAAAAGCTGAAGGAATTCCCTACATTAGGAAAAAAACCCATTTAATTCGGACCAGTATTAGCAGAGATATAGCGTAATGAATTTCGTAGACTAATTCTCATCGTGGTCCTTGGCTTCCTGACTTATCTTTTGGGCTTCTGACTTCTTCGTATCTCTCTGCTTTATCCTTCCTTGTATTATTTCTGCACTTCCTTAGTTTTTCCTTCTTTTTTTTCCTACTGAAGTGCATATCAAATATTTCCTATGTATCATTTTACCCTCTGATTACATGTTCTAACCATCAAAGCCTACTTGCATTAACACAGTTTTTTCTTAACACTCCCAGTTCGGCACTCTCACGGCGATCATCTTGGGACAAGCTTCAAATTTCTTTTCTTTTAGTGCCTAATGCTTAATTTTTTTTACTTGGACAGAATACATTTTTTTTTTAAATATTACAAAGCGTAAATAATAAACCATTGTGTAATAATTTGAAGCGTTTTTTGTTTTTTACATTTTCTTATAATATGTACATTTATGGTGTTTTCTGATAAAAAAAAAAGTTATGGTAGAGAGATGTACTGATTTAAGACAAAATAATGATTTTTGATGCCCATAATATGACATAGCGATATGAATAGTCCAGGGTTTTATTGATTAAATCAACCTTCTCTCTGAGTCTCTTCTAAGCTGAGACATATTGTGGATAGTACATCTGCCACCTATTTTTGGCCTATACATGGCTGTCTTATTTCTCCCTATTTCCTTCTCTTTTCTAAGATATCCCAAATGCGAGGGCGAATACTCCTTGGACTGTACCTCTTCCCTCCACTATGTCTGGAAGCGAATACCTGTCGTTGGCGGTTACCTTCCTGCGATGTTCGAAGGCGGATACTCTTAGCTTTGATGCTCAAAATAACGTTGTTTGATCCTTCGATACTTCTGCCATCCTATCTAAATATTTCTTACATCCGTCCTTGATACGCTTTGCTCGAGGCCTTCTGTTACATCCTAACACCTTAACCTCGACAAGTCCTTTTTTCGTCTTCTAGTTGTTTGGAAAGTGGACTTTGCCAGAGTAGCAAAACAACAAAAACAGAAGAAGGCTCATGATGGGCATTTTACGTCGTATTATTGAATTGGCCACTATGAAGATTTATCTAATTTTATCATTGCTAAAAACACACGCAAAAACAATAGCACGCACGAATGAACGCAGATATATATTTCCAACCTGGAGTAGTATTTAGTGAAGCTAAGCATAATGAATACTTTCCCGACACCTTAAAAGCTTGCGGAAGCAAGGCAAAGTTTTCAACTTAGGAAGACTTTAAGAGCCAGTAAATTGCGGGCTGTAAAGCAGGCCCCAGTTATGAGGGTGCATTGTCTAATTTTGCCTCAGGCTGCTCAAATCTTAGTCAAACTTTGGAAAAAATATCTCCTGAAGTTTAACTTGTATAAGTAGGAAAGAGGAAACAAAGGAATCGGTTTAGAAAACTATTAAGATTTTCATAAACAAATATAAATATGGATTAGATTTGGGTTCCACTTGATTGTCGATAAACATAATTTATTACATTAATTATAATTAAACTTAAATATAATTACATTTATAATAATTTTTATTGCAAGCTTCATTTATGACCGTCCTGTATAATCTTTGAGACTACGGTCGACTGTTTTATGATAATAAATATCAAAATGAAGTACATGTAAATATAACAATGCCGTAGAAGACACGATATTAAGAATATATAAAAAGAAAAAAAAACTAACTAATCAATAACACACTTTTCTTGTTAATACTATAAACATTATCCTAAAAAAAAAAAAAAAAATGTTCCCAATGAATTATACAGTAGAACACAGTACAATACCTGCCTTGATGCATGTAATGTCTGGGAGGACTGATGAATATTTTGTATTCATAACCGAGTGTAGCAGTTACTGTCCAAGAGCTAAGTTGTTCCTGTTCCACACCAGTATCTGTTACTTGTACTTGATAATTTTTCATATACGCAAACTTATGAAAGAGCCGATCGAAATAAATTTAAAAACATTTACTCACGATTAAATGAAGTTTATAGACCTTTAACTGTTTTAATGTTTGAATTATTTGGTACCTTTTGTAACATTTGTACTATCTGGTCTACTTTTAATAAATGCCATATTACCACAAATTATCCTCAATGAATATAATAAAAATTATTAAAACTTGACGTACAGAAGTGTTACTTATTAGTAAAGTAAAGTTAAAACTTTTAACTTTTACCTGTATTGAAAAAAAAAAATTATAAAAAATTTCTATTTATTTCAGAACATGCAAAATAGAGTCAATTTTGAAAGAGTTTCGTTGTTTATTCACAAACGGCACGCTATATTAAAAAGAAATGAATTCGTTTTAAAATTTAATCTCTTTTAAGAGCACTGAAATTCGAAATGTATAATGGAGGATATATTTCAAATTTCAATACTCGGTTCCTGGGCTACTGCATAAAATGAAGCACTAGCTCATAATTCAAACCAGATTATCTCAATTAATTTTGTATCAAGAACTCTGTTTGTGGTTACATGCTGAAGGTAATTTAATGACCTCAAATTGTATAGTTGTGTTTTTTTATAGAATGCTTCCTTTTGGAGATAATTGGATATTTTTTTCGGAAAAGTGTGATATTTTGCACTATTTGGCGTTTTTTTGCACAAACGGAGCATAAAAAAAAATGCCGAAAAATAAGTGAGCCTTGTAATTTCAATCTCAGTCTATCATGAAGTATATTTCTTCCTATAGTGCATTCCAGAATTAGATGCGCTGATTATGAAATTCTGAAAACTCAGAAACTTTTAGCAGGTGGTTCATGGCTGCTGGGACACAATGTGTACTATACATGTGTCATATGATAAATATTATATATTAGTATTGTTGTTATTATCTTCTAATAGTAAGTTTTTTTAATAGTAAGTTTTTTTTTGGTGCCGGAACATTTACCCAAAGAAGTTTATTTATTATTTTTTTTTTGAAGAAATATGTTGAAGAATCGATCGTCTGTGTTGTTTAATTTTTAAAAAAATGACTATTAGTTTTTATTGAAAAAGGAGCATGTACGTATTTTATTACTATATTTTATTCTATTTTGAGTATTACTGGAGATATTTTGTTCCTTATAGATTTAGTTCTTCTTGATTTGAATGGTAACTTGTTCTCATTGTTAGAAAAATACAGAAATATCAGCTTTCATTTTCATAAACAAATTTATATTTGTATCGGAATAAAACAATAATTTGTTTAACTTTTCTTTTTTATACTTTTACATTTCACCTATTAAAAATTTAAGAAGACATTTTAAAGAAATTTTGTGCCGGATAGCGTTCAAGAATAACATAAAATAGTGGTAAATACTAGGTTTTTACAAAAGTCCTTGTGCATTAGTATAGCTCTATTTCAGATTACATATTTTAAATATTATTGGATACTACTCTTCAAAATAAAGCCCATTGTTTTCAACTACTTTCATCCAGTAATTGAATTTGATCTACCGCCACCAGTTCTTTGGTTTTGTGGCAAACAACTCTTCACATCCAATTTTCACGTCCTAAGGACCAAGGTCCTAAGGACACCTCAGTATTTTATATAAGAAGTGGTTTCAATCAAATGCTCTGAAATTTTGTAGGGAGTTAGTTTTTGTCATTCTGAGCATAAATCTCCAAGAGAACAAAAAAATTCTATTACAGGATTTTGAGTTATTCGCGAGTTAAGGTCTCATTTTACAACATATATATTTTAATTCTTACTGATTCAGATATATAAAAATATACTCAAGGGGTATATAGGTTGTTATAAAAGTACTTATGCATCAGAATAGCTTTATTTCAGATTACATATTTTAAATTATATTAGATAATAACAATATTATCTAACAGTAATATTAAAATAACGCTTAATTTAGCTAAAATGCCGCCTAGAATCTCAAAGCCGGAATTGACCCAAAAAGATTTAATGACACCACTAATGAACCAATCATAATATAAACGATTTATCTGAGATTTACTGCTCCAAATGGATTCAATCAGTAATAAACGGTAGGCTTTCAGGATTTACCTCGATCTGGCAAAAGGAGAGGAGATGAAAGCAATTAGGATCCTGCTGAGTTCGCTTGAGAAATAATTTGCCTGTCTTCAGGACTTTCTTTTTAAAAGGATATCTTTTTAATTGAGATTCCTTAATCTACTTCCGTCTTAGCTTCTGTGTTTTTTAATTATTACTGAAATTTCTGAATTTTTATTTTGATTAAATTAGTAATACTATGAGCTATAGACCTCGTAAAAAAATGTAAAATCTGCTCTCTATTACAGCACAAAGTGCCGAACAGTCGATTAGAAACACTTTCGATAAAGAATATATAAATTTTTTTTAGTAATTACTCGATTGCACAACAATATTTGGGGGAATAAGTGAGTTCAAATAGATTTTTGGTGATACGGAGCCATTAAAACGATCGCTCATTTAGGGCCGGATTTAAAAAAAAAAAAAAAAAAAAAAACGATATGCTTGCGTCGTTTTTCCTGACTTCAAGAAACGTTTGTGACAAATTTCGTGACAAACATAGACACGAAATTCCAAACGGTCGAGTTGAAACAAGATCTCGAATCCGCTCGATCATTAAAAATACAGGCATCACTAAATAGAGTGAAGCAGATATGTTTGTATATTGGCGAACATCATTTGACTACCCTGAGATAGTTGACCGTCACCAAATTATTTGCTTAATGGTGCTACAAGACCTCAACGTAATTCGTCAGAAAAGTCAACTTGTATAGCAAAAATTTAATTTGATAAAAAATAAAAACCCCGACTACGGAATAACTTTTATATTTTAGAACTTTAATCGTCCAAAGATATGGGATGTATATACACATCCTACATAAGCGAATTGGTGGGTTGTTAGTGATGTTGACAATCATGGATATTGAAACTTGGCGTTGTATATTGTGGTCGGATGCCTTCCACACCCAAAAGAAAATTAAGACTATTCTTTACTCGATACATTAATTTACTTTATTCATGTTTACATCCACAAATGCAAGGAGCTTTCTGTGTTTTGAAATGCACAGATGAATGGGACGGAAGTTATTTGTAAGGGGCAGTAACGTGTAGTGGAAGGCACTCGATTACTACACCTAGGTTCAATATTCCTGAGCATCAACGTTACTAACAACCCACCAATGTGATTAAGTAGATATGAATGTACATTCCGTCCCTTGGGACGAATAGGGTTGCAAGATATAAAAGTTATTTACGTAGTCTGGGATTTTATATTTTATTAAATTAAATTTTATTTCAACGTTTTTATTTGTTTAACTATTGGCTGTTTATTGCTTATCACCATATGATCATGTGTTTGCAAATTATATAAAAAGAAAAGTCAACAAAAAACCGAAAATACTTAAAATATAATGATATATTTTTTCAGTATTTTGAGCTAAAGTTGTTTCAAAACATTCATGGGGATTAGCTGGATAATAATTTGAGCCTTTTAATGTGAAAATTAGTTAAGATCTTTGCTTCAAAAAATCGTTACATATCTACTTAAAAATAATAAAATATTACCTTGAATATCTGGTCCTGAAGCTGCGTGTCTAAAGAAGAATTTTTCACTCTAAAGAAAAACACTTAGCATTTTTCGCAAGTTTATTCTCCAAGTTTATTTGCTATGCTTTGCTTCAAAAGTAACAATTTCGAAAAAAAAAAATAAGATCGTCTAAAAAAGTATGAGGATAAATTTGATGCGTTTAACAGTTATAAAATAATAATAATAAAAGGCTTAGAGAACCCGAAGGTTCGATGCCGATACCACTAATCGCTGTCTACAAATCTCGGTCCACCGACTATCGTCCAAACCCAAATTCATTAGATCACTCTTAATACAATCCTCCCACCTATGTTTCGGTCTACCCCTCGGACGTTTACCAGTCGGCTCAGCGTTTATTAACTTTTTAGGAATTCGTTCGTTACTGAACCCAACATCTTTGCAAGCCCATTTCAACCGTCGCGATGACTTCGATTATATTAACAGGGTGCATGCTCCGCGATTCCACGTTGTGTAACCCCCTAAATTCTCCAGTCGACTCAACCTTTTTCGGACCAAATACTTTTTCAATACCTTATTCTCGAAGACCTTAAGGCGTTGTTCGTCCTTCAAGGTTAGCGGCCATGTTTCACACCCGTACAGAACTGTAGGAAAGATAATAGTTTTGTATAGTCTAACTTTTAAGTTTCTAGAACACTAGTAATGTTGATATCGAAAAATAACAGGCATTTTCCGCCTTTAACTTGAATAGTTATATTCAGATAATAATTTGCTTGCCCGAACAGTTCAAAATTTTGGCTTAGTACCGAATTCGGGCAATAACTATCTATGAATATGTACAAATCGGTGTAATACTAACAAAAGAGAGCAGTTAATATTGACCAAGAACAAACTGGTTTTGTGTGTTCTGAATAGTTCTGTAGTTCTAGGCTCGATATGTGGCCCCATCAAAGCTCCCCGTTAGGCTTTGCTGAGTACATACATACGAGAATAATTTACCTTCTGAACTGTTAGTTCATCAATATAAACAATTGTATGCATTGCAATGAACACTTTACCTGCAACAAGTTTTAAATGAAACTCCCCGCAGTAGTTCGTTTGCTTTAGCAAATTACAAATGCTGTTGTTTGAGGTCTCGTGAGGTTTCGTGGCCTCGAGTTGATGGACTAATTAAATCCTAACAATCATAAGGCTTTAAAGTTTCTGTTAAAGGCTTGGAAACAGAATTTTGCATTTTATCTAGAATATTTGTTTCCGTTTCAATAATTTTAAATATGGATCAGATATAAACGCATAATAATAAACCACAGGTCAAATTTGTATGAAAATTTTAAAATGCTTGTAAATTGTTTAAAATTCAAAAAATAATATTAAATAAAGCTGAGGAGTTAGTGTGTTTGAACGCGTTAATTTTATTAGAGATTGATAAATTATTTGCCACTTCTATAAATTTGTTTTATTGAAAACTAGTTTCGAATGTTATACATTCATCCTCAGTTCTAAAAATACACAAAAATTCAAAATGTAGTTTGGTATTATCATACATATTAAATTAGATGTAATATAAATCAGTATTATAAAACATCAAACATTATAAACCAAAAATACATGTTGGTACTCACTAAGGTTTAAATGGTTTATATCAAACAGAAAAGTTTGTACTGCTTTCTTCTCGTACTAACAAGGAAAGAAAGGTGTGATGTTTATAGGTAAACGGTTCAAGGGTCGGGGTTTTTCCAGTTATGCCTGTGAGTAATTGGTTTTTCTGTTATAGATGGGAATAAATTTAAGATTGGACTATTGGAGATATTTATTTGGCCATTTAAGCAAAAATCTGGATTGCATTTTTCAAGGATTTTATTATTTCAAGTGCTTCATATATATTTAATTTGAGGCTGTTTTCAACGTGACATATTAATTTAACTCATGGGCCTTTGATGAATTTATGTTTTCTTTTTCATTTAAATGAATTGCAAAGTTGGAATTCTCTGTCTTATTATTATATGCATGTATATCTTTATTTAATCTCTGATTTAGTGATCTTCCAGTTTTTCCCGTGTATTTAGCTGCACAATCATTACAATTTAGTTCGTATACTCCTCTTTTTTCTAAAGGGTCTATTTTGTCTTTATGAGAAGGGAAATATGAGGATAGGTTTTTTCTATTTTAAATGCAGAGTTTAATCCTAGTTTTTCAATTCATTTCCGACTTTGGTGGATATAGGGCCGTAATAGGGAATCAAAACATAATGTTTCGGGATGGGCCTATCTTTGGGGGTTGTTAATTTAATTTAATTTAAGTTAATTT
The DNA here is from genome assembly GCA_948150685.1 of Rhaphigaster nebulosa. Classification (NCBI taxonomy): domain Eukaryota; kingdom Metazoa; phylum Arthropoda; class Insecta; order Hemiptera; family Pentatomidae; genus Rhaphigaster; species Rhaphigaster nebulosa. Next base: position 11,792,865 of record OX411308.1, read on the forward strand.
TAGGAACTACCTATCTGAAAAATTCCTTTTTGCGTTAGATAGGACATTATATTGATAAAGCTTTAGGGTTTACAACATCACACTACGATCCACAGGAATGGAGCAATAACCATATATAAATTAGTAAGAGAAAAAGTGTCCAACTTGCGTTCGTGTCAATTGTATGACAACTTCATACCCGCAAGTTGACTAAACGAACTTTTAAGTAAGAATGAAATTACTGTGCGAAAACGATATTTTGTAAATAAAATGGGAGGGTAAGAGAAAACAAAAATTGTGGAAACTTGAAACTTATTTAAGTGAATGAACTTTAAATGCCCTTTATAAAAAATTGTTGCCGTTTTGACCAAGTTCCTTGAAAATCTATAGTAAATGCGAGTGGGCAACGTATTATAGGTTATTATTTTGTATATTAAAGTATTTTGTATATTGTATATTATATTATTAATGTGTGATACTAACTAGTCGAATAACGGAATGTGCCGAGGGAATTATCGGAGACTGCCAATGTGGTTTTAGACGGAGCCGATCAACTATCGATCAAATATTTTCCTTGCGGCAAGTGTTAGAAAGGGAATTAGAATTCAACGGTGTAGTTCATCAGCTTTTTGTGGATTTCGAAAAGGCTTATGATACCATTGATCGCCAGAGACTGTATAGCATTTTGATTGAGCAGGGAATACCGAAGAAGTTAGTAAATCTAGTAGGGATGTGCATGACCGAAACATTCAATAAAGTTAGAATCGGTAATTATTTTTCGGAGAAATTTGAAGTTCGCGCGGGGTTAAAACAAGGCGAATCCCTTTCACCTGTCCTATTTAATTTAGCACTAGAGTATGTCATTAGAAAGGTAATGCGTACTGAAATGGGTTTAGATCTAGGTGGTAGAATATCCGTGCTTGGGTTTGCGGATGATTTGGTATTATTAAGTGAGGACGCGGAAACTATAATAATGAATACAACAACGTTGATGACAGCTGGGAAAGAGGTTGGCCTCAAAATAAATACGGATAAGACGAAATATATGGTTAGCAATAGAAACAGAGGCGATTTTGAGGATATAGATATAGGAGAAAATAGGTTTGAACGCGTTGAGAAATTTAAGTATTTGGGGTCTGTGATTACTAGAAAAAACGAAATTCAAGAGGAAATAATGGCGCGGTTAAAGGCGGGAAATGCTTGTTATTTTTCAGTATCAGCATTACTTAGGTCGCGCATTTTGTCCAGAAACTTAAAACTTAGAATATACAAAACCATTATCTTGCCTACAGTTCTGTATGGGTGTGAAACGTGGCCGCTAACCTTGAAGGACGAACAACGCCTTAAGGTATTAGAGAATAAGGTACTGCGTAAAATATTTGGTCCGAAAAAGGATGAGCCAACTGGAGAATTTAGGAGATTACACAACGCGGAATTGCGGGGCATGCACCCTGTTAATATAATCGAAGTGATATCATCGCGACGGTTGAAATGGACATGCAAGGTTGTTGGGCTCAGTAACGAACGAATTCCTAAAAAGCTGATAAACGCTGAGCCGACTGGTAAACGTCCGAAGGGTAGACCGAAATGTAGGTGGGAGGATAGTATTAAGAGTGATCTAATGAATTTGGGTTTGGACGGTAGTCGGTGGACCGAGATTTGTAGACAGCGATTAGTGGTATCGGCATCGAACCTCCGCGTTCGCTAAGCCTTTTATTATTATTATTATTATATTATAAATGTAAGCTTAACGTGTGTAAAACTGCGGGCACAGCTCGTAAAGTACATTAACATAGCAAGAAAATATAATCAATGATTTTATATGTAATTGTATTTTACAATTTTCTAAAAACCATTGTCGAGTCCTGCAGTCATGGATTCATAGTCTTGGATCGACTCTGGGGTCGGAAAACACTCCTTGGGTACATTAAACCTCCATAAAGTGGGTAGGTTTCTGGTCTTAGATAAGGGAAGAAACCTGGCAGTTGAGCGTGGGTGCTAACCACGCCACCTCCTTATATTCCCTAACATACCGAAATTTGACTATTCTATTATATCCTGCTTTTAACGTATTGTTCCGTCTAGAAAACAACTGTACATTCTGAATACTAGCTCATTTATGAAAGTACCTCCACGAATAGGGTGAAAAAAAATCCGATGACCTCCAAAGCAGTGCACTATCCGGAGAAAAGAAGAATAGAAATAAAGAAGAAAGAAAGAAAAAAAAGTAATTTTATTCTGGGACGGCTAGTACATTCTGGGACGGCTAGTACATTTGTCTGGCTTATTACATTGCTCTTAAGTAATTAACTAAATTACAAAATGAAATATACAATAATAATGCATGATATAAATCAGAGCATTGAAATTACAAATAGATAAATATACACATTTGAACTGATAGACATACGTTTGTTATTATTTTTACAAGTTCGTGGAAGATAGAAGATTAAGGAGGCGGAGAAATAATTGTTTTGAATGAGGTGAGAGATGAAATTTTACGTATAGTGATTATTAAGGAATTCCAAAAGGAAGTGGTACGAATGATAAAGAATTTTTTTAAAGGAAGCAGTTCTGTGAGGAGAGGTGAATATGTTTGAGGGCTGGGATCTGGTATTTATAGAATTGACAAGGGGTGAACAAATTGAGGCTATACGGAGGATGTTTAGTACTGAAGGATCGGTAAAAATAGACGCCTAGGAGGTATTCCCATCGGAAAACTAGTTAAAGCCACCACAACTCGGTATTACAACTGGTGATGTGGGAACGCCTGGGGAACCCGAAGATGATTCTAATGAAACAATTCCTATATATTAATCTCTTCAGCTTCATCTCATGTACAACAGACAGCCTCTCCTCCCCCCTCCCGTATACAAGCCTACAATAATCTAAATGGTAGAATATGAAAGTTTTTTGAGGGCATAGAATCACGAAATCTTAGTAACTGTTTAAGGATAGCAATGAATTTTTGGATGATTTGGGAAATATGGTTATTCAAGAACAGGTATTGGTTAAAAATACGACTATTTATATGTACGCAAATGTATAAGTATGCTATGCTTTTTTTATATCCAAATAGTTATATATAAAAATACTTTATTTTTTAAGATTTAGGTATAATGATTCTAAAACACTTCATATATATATATTTCATAAATGATTTTTATCTATCTCTATAAGTGACAGATACAGACTGAGAAACATTAAATCGGCTGCTATTTTGACACGAAATGGCGGATGATAATGCTAATTACAAAGGTTTGTTATTGAAAACAATAAAGCAAAAATGTAGATATAAACTACTACTATTACTTATAGACTTATTAACTAGAGAAAAAAATAATTAATTAGAAATATATCTTCAAATTAATTTATTTGCATTCAAAATTTTTTATTTAATTAATTATAATTGAACCAGCATACGTGAATAGCCTTGGAATGATGCTTCTTTTTCTTCTTCCTCTGCCTCCAATTCGCTACAAGCCGTGGAGGTCACGACAATTGGAGAAGATAGATCGAGGCTACCATCTCCTCCAACTGTCGCGATCATTTGCCATAGCCCTCATTTCTGTCAAAGAGCAGCACCTTTCTATCCCAAGCCTGGTGACGTAATCCGTATACACCTCCCTCGGTAGGTCTCGTGGGCACTTTTCTCCAAGAATCAGTTTATCTCTTTTTCTTCGCCCGTTCTGCTCGCACGAACATTTCAGTTGACGCTGCTCCACTACATCTCCAACTGGCGAGATCCCGAGGTTCTCTAGGATACTTCATTGCGAATTCGGTCCCTTCAGGTTTTCCTCAGAGACTTTCTCAGGAACCTCATCTCTGATGCCGTCAGTTTACTTGCATGCCGATCTAGGATTGTCCAACTCTCCGCTCTATAGAGTAAAACTGGTAGCTCTATAGAGTAAACTAGTTCTGTTTTAAATAGAACGAGCTTTGTCTGGTTGCTAATTTCCGTCATATATATACCTATTCATTCCTATGATTCCTATGATCCAATAATGATGAGAAAAACTTCAAAATATTTTGGAATACCGTAAAATCGCTCAGAGAAATAAAAGGAAAACAAGTGAGTAGCATCTAGGACAGACGGAGAAACCTAATTACATAACAGAAAGAAATCCTTTAAAACTGGCGAACGCATTATCAGGAAAGATTCTCTGCGGAAGAAAAAAGGAGAAATGAATTTGTTGATCCAAGTGGAAGGCCTAGATCAAGGAGAACTCTGGCGGGCATCATGGAAGACACCATTTGGGAGGATGAGTTTGAGTTGGTATCAGAGATAAAACTGGGCAAAGCTGGTGGCATTCATGAAATTGCACCGGAGCTTATTAAACATGGAGGAGAGGATATGGTTAAAATGTCATAGAGCCTTTTCCAAAGAATTTGGATGGAAAAAATAATATCCAAAGAGTGGGAGGATAATATTTTCATACCCGTCCATAATAAATGAAACTCAACACTTTGTGGCAACTATAGACCAATATTTATGTGCTCGGAGATATATAAGGTATACATCCGTATCCTCAAGAGAAGATTAACAGAAATGGTGGAGGAGAATCTTGAGGACAGGCATCATTAAGACCAGGTAAGCAGATCCTACGAACAATCATTGAGAAAGCATGGAACAGAGAGACAAAATATTTAGCATTTTGAAATTTTAAGGCTGCCTTTGACTCTGTGACCCAAGAAGAAATTTGGAAGTTCCTGGGAAACAAAAGAACACGTAAATGCTTACGTATATCAGTATAACAGGACAAGCGTATATATATGTAGATTACAAAGTACTGGTAGAAGACACTGCAGAATCTACAGATAGTAATAAATGAATGGAATTAACAGCTTCAGTTGAGGGGAATGACCATTAATCCTGAGAAAAACCAAGCTATGCTGGTTGGAATGGATGATGATGAGGGAGCAATAACCGGTAATGGGATATCTCTTTAATTTGTGGATGCAGATGAATATCTGTTCAACAATAATTAGCAAAGATGGAAAAGTAGACCACGGAGTATTTAACAGAGTAAAAAAATCGAATGGAGTATGGAGTAGTCCCAAATACGCTCCAAAATCATAGAAATGAAGAAAATAAGCAGCTTGGTTAACCTTTTTTAGGCTGTTGATGTGAGGTTCTAGGCGATCCTATCGTTTCCAGTCCTTATGTCTGATATAAAGAAGCGTGGACTGGTTAGTTAATTAGTATTTGAGAGATAAAAGTTTTAAATAAATTTCGTAAAAAAATATTTTAATTATAATTTAGCTAATATATAATCTTCCAATAATACATTCATCACTCTATTTTTTATTAAAGAATATTACAAAATATACTGTAATGAATGGCTAACAGTAATTTAATATTTCAAGTAGTTTACTTTTACTTTCCAAATTAAACTAAAAATTCATGTTACATTTTTTTGTTTTTTTTTTTAAATAATATCTGAAACTGAATAGAGATAAAATCAGAAAGCAAAATAACAAAAGTTAATTCTCTTCCTGGCCGCCGATTGTTACACCGTGACAAGGGGAAAAAGAAATGTCTTTTCGAAAATATTTCCTCAAAGGATTGCCCCGACAAATCCAATTTGTTCCTTAATGATGGCGTCCTAATCCATTCCCCCTTCCTCTAATTCAATAGAAATATAAAATACAAAGGACATGCTTTACTGACTTTGTTCCAATTGATAAGGAAACTGTTTTTATTCTCTATTTCTGTTAGTTATTTCACAGATAAAGTAATGAAGTTTAGCAGATAGATATATATTTTTACATTTATTTATATATATTTATATATTAATTTATTTATATCTATAATACAAAATAAAATATCTAGTGTGTCCACTCACAGGACTTTCATTACCGCTCTGGGTCATAGTCAAAAATAAAAATTACTGTATCTTTGTAAATTTTAATCGGATTATTATTTTTATATTTTATGTTTGCCATTGTACACATTCGAATTATCTTTTAAATGAGCATCTAGATTGTTCCGGAAGATCTACATTTATCAAGTTTAAAATAAGAAATAAAAATTTCTGATGTGGACAACACATGACTTCCTTGTACAGCTATTAAACTATAAATCGGTGGCTCAAAAAGTGATCCTCAATTTAGTTACTAGTTTCCGAAGATCGCAGTATCTCAAAAACAACAAAACAAGTAATAAAAATGTTTAATTGGATTGGAAACCAAATTGCGTTTGTAACCTTTAATACCGAAACATAGGATTTATAAATTTAATTTAAATATAATTTTTGATGTAAGCTTATTATGACCTTGAAGTAAAGTACCCTTTTAGGCTCACCAATTTTAACCAAAATATAGTAAATACATTTTATATCGATATAAAAGTCCTATTTACCAAATTTGAGATGTTTTACATTATATTTTAATATTTAAAGTCCGTCAAATAAAGTACCGCTACCGGTTTTCCAATTTAGACCAAAATCTAGTATGTTATTTAAATGAATATATAAGTTATAAATACTAAAGTTTAGAAATTTTGTATAGTATCTTAATGTAATTTTTGATGGAAATCAATTATGACCTTCAAGTAAAGTACCACTTCCAGTGATCAAGCAGTGACCAAAAAGGGAGGTTCACAACTAGATTTTACAAAAATCCTAAATACAAAATGTCAACTTCCTACGGCTACCCGTTTTTGAGTTATGGGAGATACGAACGTCCGAACGTACCTACGTAGAGACGCCACGACGAGACTAGTCGAAATGGATTTAGGGATGGTCAAAATGGATATTTCCGTTGAATTCTGAAAAACCGAAAATTTTCGCGATTACAATACTTCCTTTACTTCGTACAAGGAAGTAAAAAAAGTGAACCGGTTGCCAAAGGAACGTGCACTGAATACTTCATTAAACAATTGTATAAAGTTCAATACGCTATATTTTTGCTAACATTGGTCTGATGAATATTTTTTGTTTTGTTAATTTAGCTTTCGAATTGACATGAGGGAAAATCTGACGGATAGAAAAACCAATGGTCAAAAATGTTTTTTTCCGACACAGGGGATTCTGAAACGCATTGATCCGTTGAAAAATGCACATCGAAATTTTGACCGGATTATAATACTTTCCTTACCTATTATTAGTAGGAAAGTAAAAAATGACAGAACTGGCCTTGAAACTCAGAAATGACACTCCACCACTCATATCATTGTAACTGCAGCTGTGATATATGGTACATTACAAAATCATGATTTTCGAGTTTATGTTGTTGCAGCAAATAAGCGATATACTTATTTACTTATATACGCCAATAATTATATGTGTGTATAAATATTTCCTTTTCTATTTATTTCAATAATATTGGTTTGATTTGTAAGACCAATTAACCTGCTTGAGTCAACTCTTGTGCTAATAGACATCGCTTGATAGGTAAATTCTAATGCTTCCATGTAAGTCCAGAGTCTCTAGAGTTGTTAATTTATAAAGCTTTCGAATCTCAGATATAAATTAAAAAATCTGATGCTCCTAAATAATCCTTTGACGCCTATTGAACAGTAAATCGGTGGCTCAAAAAGTGATACCAAATCACTAGTTGGTTAGTAGATTCCGAAAAACGCCTCTTGGATTCGGTTGCTTGTAGATGTATTAGACTAGCGTAATTCTAGATGCGTTAGAATCGGCATTTTAATTTCTAAAACTTTTATTTGACGCTATTATTTCTAAAATTAATAGAGAACCATTAACAAATTTATTATGAAAATTAAAAAAAGTCTATAATGAACTTAAGTAAGGTACCACTAGCGGTAATATTATTTTAACAAAAATCTATTATGTAATTTATATTAATATGTAATTCTTACATTTATAGAGAATAGTAACGTAATTAATTAATGTAATTTTTGAAAAAAGCCTAGTAACTAAGGTACCATTTCCGGTTTGCCAATTTTGACCAAAATCTAGTGTGCTATTTGTATTAATATAGAAGTCTTATATACCAAATTTGATACGTTTTCCACCATATTTTAATATAATTTTTGATGAATATTTTATATGACCTTCAACGTAAAAAACGTACGTAGAGGCGTCATGACGAAACTAGTCAAAATGGATATTTTCGTTGAAATCTGAAAATTTTCGCGATTATAATATTTCCTTTACTCCAAACAAAGAAGTAAAAAAGCAACATGAAAAAAAAAAAAATATCTCTACAGTTGTTTAGATCCTCCAACGATAACGGCGACTTACTTGGTGTTCTCTCCAGTTTGGATTTATTTAGTAGATGCTTTAGAATGGATCTGTTAGAGACCAATTAGTGAAGTCAGCTCAACTTCAATCCTAATATAATCCAAGAGGATTACGTTAATCTAATAAATTAAGTAATGCGGATCAGGGTGAGTTGTATGCACATGTTAGAGAAATTAATGAACACATTAATATAGGACACACACAGACAAATATATATATATATATATATATATATATATATATATATATATATATATATATATATATATATATATTTTTTTTTTTTTTCGGTTGGCACTATAGACCAGAGATCTTTGGCCGCGCAATGAGGTATTCATACAGACGTGTGTCGCTTGCGGGAGAACCGACAGCCTGGACGGGGTCACCCAACGGGCGTAGGTACCAGGAGTGCAGAGACGACGAGAGGAGATCTGCACTCCGCGAAGAAACCAAGCGTAGGTATAGGGTGTACCGAAACGGCGTGCGTCACCAGAAGAAGAGGTCCTGGGACGAATTTATTGTCGAAGAAACGGACAAGAACCCCTGGGGAATACCGTACAGGGTGGCGATGGGCAAGGTGAAGCCCCTCACGATGGTGGCTTCCCTCAGAGTAGGTGGAGCCCTGGCAACCACCCTGGAGGATGCGGCTACGATGTACATAGATTTTACGTACCCCAGGGACGACCCGTCCCAGGACAGCGAAGTGGACGCCATGGTGAGACGCACCACGGAATACCCGCCTGGTACCGACCTATGCCCACCATGGGATATATGGGACATTCGTCTTGCCGTGGAGAAGCAGAGGATCGGAAGAGCTCCAGGTCTGGACGGAGTAGACGCTGCGGTCCTCAGGAATAGTGCTCCGTACGTGGAGGAGGAGCTCCTCCGGATTTTCAATGATTGTTTGGAGAGGGGGTACTTTCCAAGCAAGTGGAGGATCGCAGACTTGAGACTGCTCTACAAGGGAGGAGGGAGAGACAAAGAATCGCCTAAGGCATACAGGCCGATATGCCTCCTCCCTGTCGTCAGCAAAGTCCTGGAGCATCTGATCGTAACGCGTCTTCGCCCGATCCTCAGTGCAGCTAGTCATCCACGGCAATTCGGCTCGACCCGTGGCAAGGGAACCACAGATGCGCTGCTGAGAGTGCGTAGGGACGTGGAGGAGAGGGCGGAGAAATATGTCATGTTGGTGCTCTTCGACATATCCTCCGCCTTCGACAGTGTGTGGTGGCCCTACGTACTCCAACGGCTGCAGGAGATCGACACCCCCAGCAATTTGTACTCGCTCGTTAGTAGTTACCTCAGTAACAGGAGCGTTAAGATCAGAGGTAGCTACTACGAGGTAGAGCGAAGGATTGAAAGAGGTTGTCCGCAGGGCTCTGTCCTGGGTCCGGTCCTGTGGAAGCTTGTCTTCGACCAGCTGCTGGGGGAATTAGAGGAGAGAGGGTTCCTTGCCACGGCCTACGTCGACGACCTGGCGGTCATAGTGGCCGAGAACAGCAGAGCCAGATTGAAGACACAGGCAGAGAGGTGCGCCAGTCTCGTGTCGGAATGGTGCGTGAGGAGGAAGCTGAGCATGGCCGCATCCAAGACCCAGGCCATGCTCGTAAGAGGCTCTACAGACAGGGCTCACCCTGTCATACTGGACATAGATGGCCAGAGAGTGAGGATGGGTGAGGAGGTGACCTACTTAGGAGTGAAGATGAGGAGAAGATTCGACGTCACCCCTCACCTAGACTACCTGAAGGATAGGGTGACCCGGTCTATCAATGGCTTATACAGGATTGGGGGTGCGTTCTGGGGCATCAGGTATCCCGCCACGATGACCATTTACAAAGGTGTGGTTATGGGTATCCTGAGATACGCATCCCCAGCGTGGAGCCAACACCTCACGCAGCTGCAGAGAAGGAGATTGGCCACAATTCAGAGACTGGCTCTGCTTAGGGTCACTAAGGCCTATAGAACGGTGTCGCATGAGGCGGTGCAGGTGCTAGCTGGAGCGATGCCCCTGGACCTCGTCCTCAAGGAGGACAGGATAAAGTACGATGTGAAGAGGCAGGGGCTTGATGCGCTACCGGGGGGACTCCGGGACAGAGTTCGCGAGACCCCTAACGAATGGAAGAGGATATTGAGGGAGGACATTATCGAAGAGTGGAATGGACGGTGGATAGGGAGCCAGAAGGGAGCTACCCTAAGGAAGTTCTTCCCCACCGTCCAAGAAAGGCTGAAGGCGAGATGGATCCTCCCTGATTACTGGGTCTCGCAGATGCTGACAGGGCATGGAGGTTTCCGAGGGAAACTACAGGAACACGGAAAGGACATAGACCCTCGGTGCCCCACCTGTGGAGTCCCTGAAACTGCAGAGCACGTGATCGTGTACTGCACCGCAGTAGAAGGACACCGAGCCAGGTTGTCGAGAAGTACCGGGATGTTCGCCCTCGCCGAGTCGGACTTCCCCCGTCTGATGGAGGAGGAGGCATACCCCTCCTTCAAGGACTTCATATACGGGTGGAAGGAGGTGGTCGGCCCTGAGCACTTCACCCTGGGAAGGGTCAGACCACCCGACGGCGGTGAGCCTCAAGAGGTATGATACCAAACGGATGCAGACTGGAGGAGATGGGATCCGGACGGATGCAGTGGACCAGGAGGGCTGGACCAGTATCCGGACGGATGTGGCTGACCAGGAGGGCTGGACGGCACCGGGCGGATCCGGACTGGAACCGGACGGATGCAGAGCGCCGGAAGGGCTGGCCACGCCGCGCGGCAGAGGATAAGGTGCAGCCCTAAGGTGCGCAAGCACGAACCGGGCTGCATCACAGTAGCAGGAAAAAAAAAAAAAAAAAAAAAAAAAAAAAATTGTCTCCACAATTAAAAGTTTTCACAATTGTAAAATAAGAACTTTTATAATAAAGTGTTGATTTATGGGAGCAGTGGCATGCGCTATCCCAGCGCACTACCCCACTGCTCCTGAACCCCGTATGCCAGAAATGGCTAGGAAGGGGGAATAAATAAAAAAAAAAAAAAAAAAAAAAAAAAAAAAAAAAAAAAAAAAAAAAAAAAAAAAAAAAAAAAAAAAGGGGGTCACCCAACGTCACGTAGCTACGAACCATGGTTTCCATGGTGCAGCGGCAGACTATCCATAGCTCCATAACCGGTCCCTTTGGGGCCAATTCGGCAATGTCCTTCCCACCGATTCACTTAGGTTCAAGGACAGTGACAAACCGGTCAAGATCCACGGATTATCGCTGTTCGGGGTCAGCAGGCGCACGAGGACCTATATTTCTTTCCCCGAAGCAAACCGTTCATGGACCGAAACTCCGGGAGGTCATTTTACGTCCTGGAAGATCACACCGCGATTCTCAATTTAGGTACACGGGGTAGGGTCATCGCTCTTATGATGACCCGACTTATGTGAGTTGCCTCCAGTAGGCTGACAGACCTCACATACCTGGGGGGAAGGTGATAAATTGCTTGAATTATTAATTTAATTAAATTAAATTAAAGTAATGCCGGTTTCAAACTCACAACCTTTGGGTGTGTGTGAGTAGGTGCACTTTTGCAAGCGCGCTAACCCGCTCGGCCACCCCGACCCTTTTAAATGTATATATATATATATATATATATATATATATATATATATATATATATATATATATATATATACAGCTTCCGGCAGTGAAACTGGATGATTTCGAAATTAAATTATTCATTAAAGATTTTTTTTTATATTAATATTTCGTGTATTCATAATATGTATTTTTATTTTATAAAGTACAAGAATATTCATTTACGTAGGTACAATCCAATCAGATATTCATTTTTTGAAATAAATTGCCACTGGACTTTCTCAACATGATAATTAAGAGACAAAAAATAGTTGAAACAAATTGTATATGCTTTAGAAAATTTCGGTATTTAGTAACATAGCGGTGAAAAATATTCATAAAGGTGCATGGCATATTACAGAGCTTGTAATTATCGCAGGAATTTGTTTTGGGGCTTCACGCAAACAAAATAATAACTTATAACGGAAATTGAGAATATGTAAAAACAGGTGTCCTCGAAAAAGGGTTTGAACAAGGACCAAAATTGTCCAAGAGGCAATCTAAAATGTGCTATTTCTTATCGAGGAGTTTCTCTGCAACCTTATTTTTATTAAATATATGTGAGGCTCGATTAAGTACCAAAAAATGCGTTTGGACATAGCGCTATTATTCGCTCCGCCCACATCTAGTGAGGTAGTGGAGGGGAAGTGATGATGGGTACTCTCTGACGGCCGGGCTTCCAGCGCTGGAATGATGCGTACTCTCTGACGGCCGGGCTTCCAGCGCTGGAATGTGATAGAGAGAGCATTCCCTTATGTTCAAATGCATTTTTCTTTTAGACATTTAATCGAACCTCACGTATATTTCATGAAAATAAGGTCGTAGAGAAATTCCTCGGGAAAAAATAGCGATTTGAAAATTGGCTCAGGGACCATTTTGGCTCTTGTTCAAATTTTTTTTCGAGAACACATGTTTTTTCATTTTCTTAATATCCGAGTAAAATTATTATTTTGATTGCATAGAATTTTCATTATTGATAGTCATTAATAAAATCCACAAGTTCCTGCAATAACTAACTATATGCGCTATAATAAAATGTTCAAATGTGGCCATATTTCGCGGTTTTTAATTATTTTTTTTGCGAAGAGTTATTGACCGACGTTCATTCTTTTAAACTCCTTTGTCCTTAATTTTATATGCTATTGCGTAATAATATTTTTTTTTATTTTAAAAAATTCACATGTTTAAAAAAAACACTTTTCGGGACCTTTATGACGTTTTTCACCATGTTGTTTCACATATCGATTTTATCTAAAACATAACTTTATTACATCTATTTTTCTGCTAATAATCACATAGAGAATGCTCTGTGGCAATTTATTTAAATTAGTAAACTATCGTGTAAAATCTAAGACTATCGCGGGTGGTAAAATATCCGTGCTTGGGTTCGCGGATGATTTGGTATTATTAAGTGAGGAAGCGGAAACTATAATACTGAATACAATAACGTTGATGACAGCTGGAAAAGAGATTGGCCTCAAAATAAATACGGATAAGACGAAATATATGGTTAGTAATAGAAACAGAGGCGATTTTGAGGATATAGATATAGGAGAAAATAGGTTTGAACACGTTGAGAAATTTAAGTATTTGGGGTCTGTGATTACTAGAAAAGAGGAAATAAAGGCGCGGTTGAAGGTGGGAAATGTTTGTTATTTTTCGGTATCAATATTACGTAGGTCGCGCATTTTGTCCAAAAACTTAAAACTTAGAATATAAAAAACAATTATCTTGCCTACAGTTCTGTACGGGTGTGAAACGTGGCCGCTAACCTTGAAGGACGAACAAAGGCTTAAGGTCTTCGAGAATAAGGTACTGCGTAAAATATTTGGTCCGAAAAAGGATGAGTCAACTGGAGAATTTAGGAGATTACACAACGCGGAATTGCGGAGCATGCACCCTGTTAATATAATCGAAGTGATATCATCGCGACGGTTGAA
>OX411308.1:11811598-11839098 GCA_948150685.1 Rhaphigaster nebulosa
CCACTGCTACTACGAATAGTGTGTTAGACCATTCTGTGTTCTGTGATCCGATTAAGCAGCTGTATAGACATTGATATGCACTGTTCGGCCTTCGGCTATGGTAATTAATCTAGTACATGCTTATTTATGAATATCTATCTATCTATCTATCTATCTATCTATCTATATATATATATATATATATATATATATATATATATATATATATATATAAATTCATTTTTTAATGAAACATTTTCAAGGACTGTTAAGACAAACCAGCATCTTTAGAAAAAAAATCTTTATTTTTTCACTTTCTTGTAACGAAGTAAAGTAATTATTGTAATCGCGAAAATTTTCGTTTTTCAGATTTCAACGGAAATATCCATTTTGACCATCTCTGAATCCATTTTGACCAGTTTCGTCGTGGCGTCTGTAAGTACGTTCGTACGTATTTTTGTTTTATGTCTCTGAGTCCTCTATTTATGTTTATAAGATTTTATTTTGCAGATAACACTTCTGGTAAATGTACAGTCGTGAGTATTTTATAGCATCCTTCCTCTACCAAGTCATCCAATCCCGTCGTCCATCATACATCTTCGAACTTCCTTTAATACAAATCCTCTGTTCTTTGCCGCCGGCGGTCTTCAGATTTGTATATAATGGCCCGCCGAACCGCAGATTTTGACAGATCTTTTCTTATCCGATCCTCATTATTATTAAATTCCATTCCTTCTTCCATCCGTCGCTCCAATACTCTTTCCACGTTCAAATTCCGTTTATTCAGTTATTTTCTATCCATCCTGTTCCAAAAGAATTGTAAATAGGTATTCCTGATTTTCAACTAAAATTTGTTTATACCTAATTATGTACTAATACATTAATTTTACTTTTTTAATTATTATTACGTTCGTACGCAACATAACTCAAAAACGGTTAGCCGTAGAAAGCTAAAATTTTGTATTTAGGATTGCTGTAAAATCTAGATGTGAACATCCCTTTTGGGGAAAAGTGGTAATTTTCATAAAAAAATATATTAAAATATAATGAAAAACTTCTCAAATTAGGTATATAAGACTTACAAATTAATATAAATTTTGATTAACATTGGTAGACCGGAAGTAGTACTTTATTTGTAGATCATATTAGATTTTCATCAAAAATTGTATTGAAATATAATGTAAAACATCTCAAATTTCGTAAACAGAACTTTTATATCAATATGAATGTATACTAGATGTTTGTTAAAATTGGTGAGCCGAAAAGGATACTTTACTTGAATGAGACATTATATGGATACTTTACATGGTTCCGTAACAAAGGTTACAAACGCGATTTTTTTTCCCACTCCAATTAAACATTTTTATTAGTTGTTTTAAGTGTTAAAATTAGGTATAAAATACTGGTTTTCCTCCCCATTGATGAACAAGTCTGCAGCAGGAGAATAAGTTAACTGGGTTCTTCCGATTAAAATGTCGAAACTGTCCATTTTCAATGCTTTATCTAGTGACATTATCTAGTGACACATTATCTAGTGGCTTTATCTAGTGACATTGACAGTTTTAATGTTGTCACGGAGCACAAAGTAATCTCTTTGGAACTTGTTATCTACTGAAGGACATATAATAACGGAATGAGACCTCCAGAAACAAGACTGTATCTGTGTATGTTTTGTGTGTGAGTGAGTCAATAGATGAATGTAGCGACGCCGAGTATCTGCAATCTAGTATTTTGAGATACTGCAATCTTTGGAAACTAGTAACCAAATTCAGGATCACTTTTTGAGCCACCGATTTATAGTTTAATAGACGTAAAAGGAAGTCATTTTTTGTCCACATCAGATATTTTTCAAAAAGTGCATTGAAAATAGTTTCAATTCGACGTGTTTAAATAATTAAATCTTCCGTTATTGAATATTCATTACGTTTCAGAAAATTTTCTATCGAACTTAGAATCATTTCTAAATGACTAACATGGAACCCACAAAATAGGACAAAGGATAAGAACTTAATCGACGATTTGGGCAATTACATAGAATGCTAAACAGAAAATCTCAGCTTTCAGTTGACAACAAACTACTAATCTACAAGACAATCCTGAAAACTATCTGGACCTATGGACTCGAACGGTAAGGACGAATTTTCGAATATCAAACACATCCAATCCTTTCAGTCCAAAGTCCTTCGAACATACTATGCAACCAACAATACCCTACACAATGACCTTAATATGACATTTTTTAAAGATCTTGTTCCATCCAAATTCTCCAAATTTCACTTGAACTTTATTCATCATCCTAATCCTTCAGCACAATCCCTATCCAGCTCCATCCATCTCAACAATCCTCCTCGAAGGTTAAAACGGCAGTGGCCCCGAGACTTGTTGTAAATATCTATATTGGATTTCTGGCAATGGCCAAATTCTCCATTCAAGTTCTGTATGTCAGCGGCCGTAGCGCTCTTTGAGTGAGCAGCGGTGGGATGAACTGGAGTCATGCTTTTCCATCAATAAGTGGGAGGATTCCTCAGGGGAAGTCTGGCTCGGGGTTCCTCAGGCCGATTAAGTATGCCTGCGTTTAAGATGTTATGTTAATTTTAATTTATATAAGTTTATTTTATTTTTTTATCAAGCTTATTTTTTTATTATTATTTTTTTAAATTAGTTTTTAGTAAATATGTTGTGGATGAACTGTTTGATCACTATTACCACTGTTCTTGCTAAGACAGAATGTAATAAAAAAAAAAAAAAAATCATTTCTGGTGGAATAACTAACAAATTTTGGGATAGCACTGTGGATGGCTTTTGGGAACTTCGGAGATCTCGGTCCGAGTTCTTTGAGGAGGGACTGTAATTGTAACTGTGAACTCGGACCGCTTCGTGCATATGTTGGAAAATATCCTATGTGACCTATTCGCCTAGTTCATACATACATAATGGATTATTGATGATATCACATTCAGGAGTACAAATATGAATAGAGAGTGATATTTTCAGTTTCAAGTCAACTAGCTCTAAAATTGTTATTTCAATATATCTGTTGAGGGTAATATTTTGTATGAATCTTGTAGAAAATTTATTTCTCAACCAGATTGGGTTTTATGCATTTTTCATAAAACCGCGCTAATCTTTTGCGCTTTTTTGGGCATTTTTACGATTCCTTTTGATGGTCCCATACCTCAGCATCTATTCCGAATTCTAAAAAATATTACACACAAAACTTACAGCAAATTTAACGTTATTTAAAATTGGTAATGACACATATTCATGCTAAATTCACTGGAAGCGAGTTATTGAGGAATAGCTGAAAAAAGTGCTTTTTCTTAACGGATTTTTGAGATGGCGGTAAACGTACAAGAAGGAGGATGTTGAAAACCTGAATTTTTTACGAGGGGCAATACATACACCATACCTAAAAATGAAAATTACTTACTTGATCTATTGCAATTCAAAATTATGTATAAGGATTGCTATATTATAAGGATATAGAGGCCTGCATCAATATTAGAACTGAAAATTTTTGAAATAAGGACCTTTGAAGGACCACTACCCTCTCCGTAACTAGTATCTTATATCCTCTCCATATTGCTAGAACGGGCCATTACAATATATATATATATATATATATATATATATATATATATATAAATTTTCTCCCAAGATCAACCGTGTTAGCATTTTTGTTTTTTACATGTTTGCGTCCTTATAAATAAGTTAAAAGAAAAGAAAGCTTCTACTCCAACTTTTCATAGCGTCATAGAGCTCTGATTTCACCCTCAACTGACTGGACAATAGGCTAAAAAATGAAAAAGAAATAATTTTTTTTTAACCTTAAAACATTCTCGAATCTTTTCTGAAACGATTGATAAATATAATAATTACTTTAGAAAATATTTTTTGAAGTCTGTTTCGAAATTAATGATTTATTGAAAGAAAATGAAGACCAGTTAACTATTTTATTAAATAAGTTTAATTTTTAAGAAGTTTCTACTACAAAAAACGCTTTTAATTATTTGATCTTGGAAAAAAAAAAAAACTGTAAGCACAAGTGTAAATCTTCGTTGTAAAAAAGTATTATGACTTCTTTCAATTAAATAGCTGTTACTTACTACCTTAGCTTCAAGAATCAATTATCAGTTCAAAAATTGTAACCATAGAGAAAAAACATTTCAAAAGAAAAACGTAGACTCTTTTTTATAAATTTTGTAATATTTTTCGAAAACTAGAAAGCGAAATGAATAGAAATTTTTTCTCTCTGCTTAGAACATCTATCTTATTGTCCAAATCGTTTTGTGAAACTAATGGATTACTAGGACCGGAGAAAAAAAATTCTGAAGTTAGAATAAAAAGGAAAACAAATTGTCACAGTCGAGACGGTAAAAAAATTCCCTTCGTCTTATTTTATTAGGAAAACTTTTAAGACACCCCCTCCCCCACCCACCAGTAGATAAAGAACCAACAGTATGTCTTTTTCTCTTGTAGTTTCAGAGAAAAAATTGAATAAAAAATGTGTTTTTACCCTTCACCCACCTGTACCTAGGTCCTATAATAAATAAAGCATATTGCCGTTACCAAAGTCAATTCGGGAAGTAATGGAGAATACACAGTTACTTTCCAGTAACGATCTGATGAAGGGATTAACAAACGCTCGAGTTGCGGCGATCGTGAACGAATTCACTAACGAGACTCTTCAATGTTTTACATCGATTCCTTTTTAATTGGTCGCTTGGAAACCCTTTATCCTTTTCTTTGCCCTTTTTCCTCTCTCCCATTTTCCCTTCAGGGCATTTAGTCCATTCTAATGGAGAGGGAGGATGACTCGATCCTTTGGCTCTCTGAGCAACAGGGTACGAAAATCCGATTACCGTTTTAGGGCTGTAATACTAAAAAAAGAAAAATTCTAAAAAACAAAAGTAACTCATTAATGTATTTCTATAAACCAGAAAATCATCCAAAATGAAATGTTTTTATCCTCACAAATGATATATATTTTAGTTTCTTACACAAGATGGGGCAGAAATAACGGATACACTTTGAAAGGCTGACAAAAAAAGCCAACGCCTAGAGAAAAACTCGTTTTTTTTTTTCATAAATTAATTTTAAAATAATGATGAGAGTATGGTTGACCGTGGAAAATGTACGTAGAAGTAAACTTGGTTGGGGGTGCGATCAATAAAAAACTTATTATAATGTGTGCCGACGTTTCGGCCATCATGAGGCTAATAAAAAACAAGATAACAATAGATACAACAACAGTAATAATAAGAAAGTTAACAAACAGTAAGATGAAAAAATATAAAATATAAAGAAAAATCCCGCCCTCGGGCGACGAAAAAAAATGGTTCGGAGAGCTGCCGAGAGGTGCCAGGAGACAGGGGTTGGGGCCCTCTGGTCCGCTCTGCGAACCGTTGTTTCCCGTGGCCTGGGGACCCCGGTCGCGTATCTCTAGTTTTACGCGTCCTAGATTAACGCGATGATGATTAACCGTGGCATCCATATTGAAAAAGTTAAAATACTAACAAGATAAAATAATGAATTAATTTAAAAAAGAGAAGCAGACGAGAGCACAAATTTAGTGAACTGAAGGCTAACTGAATTAAGTTTATTTGCAATCTTCGGACATAAGTCACTAATCCTAGAAGGATTGCTGTAAAGCACGATTGTGATGTAAACCCTATTAACCTAGCTGATGTATGCGCTGGCACAAACCCAATAATATTCCTTTAATCTGTATTTTTTAAGTGAAATTCAAAATACGCCGGATTTTTTGTTTATTATTTTCAATAATAGACCTTTGGAATCGACCAAAGAAAATTTTTTTGTAACCCTCCCCCCTCAAAATTTGAGGTTTTACATTTCAAGATACGTAGAATCCAAATACCGAATAAAAATAAATCCGTCCGTCCGCCGTCCGCCGTACGCCGTACGCCGTCCGCGGCTTTTCTCCGAGACCACTGGACCGATTTTCTTGAGATTCGGTACCAAAGTCACAGGTCACCCCGGGATGATCCTCGGAACTCGACATTATAATCCGTCTGTTTGTTTCAAAATGGTGGCCGATTAGAGATCTCATAAAACCATAACTCGGTCATTTATAAAGATAGAGAGAAAATGTAAGGTGTTTTGGAATCAGCATAACGAGGCATGAAAAAAAGAAAAAAAAAAAAAAATTGAAAAACAAAAAATCTGTATAATTACCGATTAAATATCTAATAAGTCCATAACTCGGTCATTTATAAAGATAGAGAAAATGTAAGGTGTTTTGGAATCAGCATAACGAGAAACCAAAAAAAAAAAAAAAAAAAAAAAATTGGAAAACAAAAAATCTATAATAATTGTCGATTAAAGATCTTATATACCCATATAAAATAACAAAAAAGAAAAAAAACGAAAAAGAAAAAATTTTTTTATCTGTAAATGCTTTTGGTTTATTATTTTCAATAATAGACCTTTGGAAACGACCAAAGAAAATTTTTTTGTAACCCCTCCCCCTCAAAATTTGAGGTTTTACGTTTCAAGATACGTAGAATTCAAACATCGAATAAAAAAAAATCCGTCCGCAAAAATTTTTTGTTTGGTGATTTTATTGTATTTAAACGAAAGCTAACGAAAATCTCTACAAGATGAACTAGAAATCACCTAAATCGGACCATTATTAGCTTAGATATAGCTTAATGAACTTCGTTTTTATTTTTTCCTACAGAAGTGCACATCAAATATTTCCTCTGTATCATTTTACATCACAGCCTACTTGCATTGACGCTGTTTTTTTAATTAACACAGTTCGGCACTCTCACGGCGAACATCTTGTGACAAGCTTCAAATTTCTTTTCCTTTGGTACCTACTGCTTCATATTTTTTACTTTGACAGAATATATATTTTTGTGGAATAATAAACAAGAGGAATAAATAAGTGGAAATAATAAACCATTGTGTAATAATTTTCAGCGTTTTTTGGTCTCATTTGTATACAATTAAGCACAAATATATTAATAATTTTAAAATTGTGAGGCTCCCCCTCCACTCCACTAGATTGGTGTTTGAATACACCTGTGTTTAATAAATTAGCCAATACCTTTGTCATTGTTGCCAATCTTGAACGAGATTGGCAGCCATTACCGGAGGGGGGGGGCCCATTATTTTCCTCAACAATGGCGGAATGACACAATGGCCCTGATTTAAACCGATTGTTATCCCTTTCTTCTTTGTACCTGAAGTAAATTACCTTAGGGGAAAGAATTCCCATCAGCTAAATGAAATTATCCACTTCCGATTTTTCTGTATTTGATTTTTATATTAAAATTGACATATTAGCAAAACAAAATAAAAATATTTAAAATATGCAACAAGTAAATTCGCTGAATGAAAGTATTATCACAAGGGAATTTCTTGTGCGCGCATAGGCACTCCAGAAAACGCCTTGGGCGTCGGATTTGGGGGGGGGGCGTCCTGAATTTAAAAAATAAAATAATTTAAATTTAAACAAGGTCTTTTATTTTACTGTAAAGAAGGTAGTAAGCCTCCAAACTAAAAAGACGGATGTTAATGTCGTATGTAAGAAGAGCGCGTTATAAACTTTTTAATGATTACTTACTATATCATAATCAATAAAAGCTGTTCATTTCAAAAATAAACAATTATTTAAATTCACTCATAAACATTAGAGTATGCTAGTCCGGCAACCTTAGGGTAAGATCGGGAGGAACAAGTGAGAATGCGCCCCTCTTATAAAGTTGTATCAAATTGCATATTTAGCCGTAATTAAAAAAAATTAATTTCGAATTGCTTGGAAATGTAAACATTTTAAGAAAATTATGAAGGAAGTTTCATGAAGTTAAGCATGGCTGTTTATAACCCACTAAAGAAGATTAAATTTTCTGGGAAATTCATAAAAGTTTTTCAAGTTTGTTTTTCTCTCTTTAAATTCGTAGAAAACCACTTCATCCCCACCATCCCGTTCTCTTCCTTTATATTCCATCATGCTACACTTCTACCGTTGGCAAAATAATTATTCAAACAAATATTTTTTCAGGAAAATATGTTTTATAATTTTTTGGACATAAATTAACTGATAGATATAATAATAAACAACATTCCGCATTAATTTTTACAAGTGAAAGAAATTAGTACAACCCGTACGACCTAATTAACAACAAAAATTAAACTTGGTCGCGCAAAAAAATTATTCATACAATAACAGTTGTCCTGATAATAACTAGTTAGTTTGTCATGAGCTCATGGAGGGCATAACATACGAAATATATCAAATACAAAACCAAAATGGGCCAAATGATGAGAACTGAAATATAATACCACCAAAATGTATCATAAATCTAAAGAATTAAATTGTTAAATTCTACCTGCGAAGATGAATTGCTCAATTTTTTTCGAAACGGATTGACTTATCGATATATCGGAAGAATATTTCACTCGGCCATGCAATCCATAATTAAAAACTTTAATGCCGGATTAATGTATCATAAAAAATACTGACAGAAAATGTTTTGCCACGGTGCGTGAATAATATTAATTCGTGAGAAAAGTAGCCATAAGTCCACAAATCAGTGCTCGTGAACTTTTAGAACACATCACATCAGAATTTTCCATCCTGCCTTAAAACTTATGTAAGAAAACAAAATAGGTAGAATCAGTTGAAAAAAAAACAATTTTTAAGATTTAGAAATCTCAGTAAAAAAGTAACATCATGAATTTGGAATTTACCGGAAACCCGCCCACACGGATGTCGTTATAAACAATGGAGCTAGGAGACCAAGAGCACATAAACTCGCAGCCTTTAATGGCATGATTTACCGTCTTTTGAACGTACCATTAAATAAGAAGAATTATAATAAAGAAATTGAATTAATATATTCCATAGCAAAAAATAGCGGGTACAATAAAACCACTATCAATCATATTTAAAAAAAAAACAAATACAAAAAAAGACAATTTACGATATCTATTCAACAACCCCCGAAGGATTAAACCGAGCATTTAAAATAGAAAAAACCCTATCCTCATATTTCTCTTCTCCTAAAGACAAAATAGCCTTTCCAAAAAAGCGGAGCATACGAACTAAATTGTAATGATTGTGCAGCCAAATACACAGGAAAAACTGGAAGATCGCTAAATCAGAGATTAAAGGAACATATACGTGCATATAATAATAAGACAGAGAATTCCAACTTTGCAATTCATTTAAATTAAAATAATCATAAAGTCATCAAATACTCAGGAGTTAAATTAATACGTCACGTTGAAAACAGCCTCAAATTAAATATATATGAAGCACTTGAAATAATAAAATCCTTCAAATCCAATCCAGATTTTTGCTTAAATGACCAAATATCTTGAATAGTCCAATCTTAAATTTATTCCCATCTATAAAAGAAAAACCAATTACTCACCGGCATTACTGGAAAAACCCTGACCCTTAAACCGTTACCTATAAACATCGTACCTACCTTTCGTTCATTGTTAAATCAATGCGAGAAGAAACCAGTACAAACTTTTCTGTTTGATATAATCCATTTAGGCCTTGGTGAGCACTAACATGTATTCGATTTCTTGTCTTAATTAAATTCATAATTCATAAATGTTTTATAATACTGATTTAATAAGTATAATAATTCTAAACTATATTTTGAATTGCTTATTTTAGAATTTTTTGTGTGTTTTTAGAACTGAGGATGAATGAATAACATCCGAAACTAGTTTTCAATAAAACAAATTTATAGAAGTGACAAATAATTTATCAATCCCTAATTAAATAGGTAGAAGTAATTTTTTTCCAGTGAATGGCAGGATTTTTAAATTTCTGAACGTTGTGCCGTTTTTATTGCACGCTTTACATTTTTTTACAGCACGATATTCGGGTTCTAGTTATAAAAATCTAATTGCAATAATTACATTTTTTATTTTTTTTTTTTAACGTGAACATATATTCCATATCACTCTTCATACATATTGTTTTTGTTTTTATGAATTCTACAAGAATTTCTTATTTTTTTTTTATGTTACTTTATTTTTTGTGTTTTTTCACCTATGAATTTATTTTTACATATCTGTAATATTTATTTCCCGTCTATATATTTTTTTTTCTGTTTATTTTTGCTACGTGACTATCTTTTTAAATATTTTTATATTACAGATTTCAATTTTTGCTTTGTTTTATATGGTCTTTTTTATTCTTTTGTTTGCTGATTAGATGAAGTTATTTTATTTCCTTTTTTTATATAAATTTATTTCATTTTGATATGAAAAAGACTTATGTCTTATGCCTTTTTATTTATTATGTATAGCTTATGATCAGAAATAATATTTGTTCTTATTTTTTTTATTTTAATTCAAAAGGGTATTGGCTCAGAATTAAGTTTTTTTAAATGTTCTATTTCTAATAAGATACATTTTGTATCAGACAGATGTTAATTGTCTTGAAATGATTGAATCATTTTTAGATTTTTTGATGGTGCCTGATCAATTAGCTAAAGGAATCGAAATTAATATTTTACCTTAATAAAAATATTGTTATTATTTTTTATGTTTGCCTACCTTTATAATTAACATTAATACATGATAATGAATATTTAATGATTAGTATATGTAGTGTAAAATATCTCGAATTTGACGAGAAAAAAAAAAAAAAAAACTTATAAATTGGGTATGGGCTTCCCTTGGATATTGGTCTCGGGGTGTATTCGACCTTAATTTCACTAGTGAATGTACAACTATGTATATTTTAGGCCTGCGCACGGGAAGATCCACAGATGCGAATAAACTAGCTATTGTTGCAGAAGTTTTTTTTTTTCACAGAAGCAAAGTTTAAAAATATTAACTTTTAAAAAAACATTTTGCTTATAACAGAAGTTCAAAAACTTTTAACTAATTTTTTTTTTGTAGCCCAAGAGTGTTAAAGTTTTGTTTTATTATTAACAAACAAATTATTTAAAATATATTTTAAGCATCATATTATTTAAACGAATTTCTAGGTGATTAAAGAATATCCCCAGGAGATTCAGGTTCTTATTATTAAGGATTATTTTACTTCATTTTTAACTATACCTACTGATAATTTAATGTAATGAAATTATAATTGATAATGAAAAAAAAATAAAATCAACCCGTTGTACAATTTATCAAAAATATCTGATGTGGGCAACACATGACTTCCTTGTACACCTATTAAATTATAAATCCGTGGCTCAAGAAGTGATACTGAATTTGGTTACTGGTTTCCGAAGATTGCAGTAAAAACGACAATTGGCGTCCCGTCATCTATTGACACACACACTCTTGTCACTGGAGGTCTCATTCCAATATTATATGTCGTTTTCCTTCAGTAGGTAACTGGTCTCCAAGAGATTTCTTCATGTTCGGTGACAACATTAAAACTGTCAATATCACTGGATAAAGCATTAGAAATGGACAGTTTCGACATTTTAAGCGGAAAAACCCACTTAACTAATATCTTATTCTCATGATGAAGACTTGTTGATCTCACAAATGGAGAGAAAAACCAGTATTTTACATTCAATTTTAACATTTGAAACAAGTAATAAAAATGTTTAATTAGATTGGAAACCAAATCGCGTTTGTAACCTTTATTACCGAAACATATGATTTATGTATTTAATTTAAATATAATTTTTGATGTAAGCTTATTATGACCTTCAAGTAAAGTACTCTTTTCGGCTCACCAATTTTAACAAAAATCTAGTAAATATATTCATATCGATATAAAATTTCTATTTACCAAATTTGATATGTTTTACATTATATTTTAATATAATTTTTGATGAAAGTATAATATGACCTTCAAGTAAAGTACCGCTTCCGGTTTTCCAATTTAGAGTAAAATCTAGTATGTTTTTTAAATCAATATATAAGTTATAAATACTAAATTTGAGAAGTTTTACGTAGTATTTTAATATAATTTTTTATGGAAATCAATTAGGACCTTCAAGTAAAGTACCACGCAGTGACCAAAAACAGCAATTTTTTCGCGATTACAATACTTCCTTTACTTCGTATAAGGAAGTAAAAACGAAATAGCCGAGCAGACCATAATATTTAAATTTAATATCCAGTGATGCCAAACTTTTTAGTCATTTTTCATACAAATTGCTGCAATTCACAAGAATTCGCCCGCTCAGAACAATCGGAAAAGCAATTTAGCCAGTTGAGGTTTCCTTGTTTTCATTTTCTCCTACAGCTGAATACCTGTCAAAAATAATTAAATGCCTTCTCGATAAGCTTCGTGAAGTATTCGACCTGTTGAAGTTCGTCTTAGGAAAAGCTTAGAAGTAATATAGATATGAAGATTTCAATTCTAAAAGATATTGTAGTCAAAATAGCTATTTTAAGAATAATTTACTTACTAATTAGGTATTCATAAATTATTCGCCACTTTTATAATTTTGTTTTTATTGAAAACTAGTTTCGAATATTATACATTCATCTTCAGTTCTAAAAACACACAAATATTCAAAAATAAGCAATTCAAAATACAGTTTCGTATTGGTATGCATATTAAATTAAATGTAATATAAATTAGCATTATAGAACATTTATGAATTATGAATTTAATTAAGATAAGAAATCAAATACATGTTGGTACTCACCAAGGTTTAAGTAGATTATATCAAACAGAAAATTTGTTATTGGTTTGTTCTCGCACTGAACTAACAATCGAAGAAAGGTTTATAGGTAAACGCATTAGAGGTCGGTATTTTTTCAGCAATTCCGGTGAGTAATTGTTTATTCTGTTATGGATGGGAATAAATTTAAGATTGAACTATTGGAGATATTTATTTGGTCATTTAAGCAAAAATCTGGAATATATTTGAAGGATTTTATTATTTCAAATGCTTCATATATATTTAATTTGAGGCTGTTTTCAACGTGATGTAATAATTTACCTTCTGAGTCTTTGATGAATTTATGTTTTTTTTAAAATTTAAATGAATTGCATTTATGAATTCATATAAAACATTTATGAATTATGAATCTAATTAAGACAAGAAATCAAATACATGTTGGTACTCACCGAGGTTTAAATGGATTATATCAAACAGAAAAGTTTGTACTGGTTTGTTCTCGTACTGAACTAACAATGAAAGAAATGTGGGATGTTTATAGATGAACGGTTTAAGGGTCGGGATTTTTCCAGTAATTCCGGAAAAACCTTGGTGAGTATCAACATGCATTTGATTTCTTGTCATAATTAGATTCATAATTCATAAATGTTTTATAATACTGATTTATATTACATCTAATTTAATATGTATAATAATACCAAACTGTATTTTGAATTGTTTATTTTTGAATTTTTGTGTTTTTTTAGAACTGAAGATGAATGTATGACATTCGAAACTAGTTTTCAATAAAAACAAAATTATAGAAGTGGCAAATGATTTATCAATCCCTAATTAGATTGATCCTTCTATACCATCATGCGGATGTCAACTAATTTACTTACTAATCAAATGTTGGTCCTTTAGTAAATTATTTTTATATAAGGACTGAAATATAGGGGGAAAGGGGAGGCGGAAAATGCCTTGCCCTGGTTCCGGCGCGTAAGAAAAAGTTTCTATATTTCGTTAATTAATATTTGAGTGATTCGTTCGTTACCAAGCCCAAAAACTTTACAAGCCCATTTCAACAGCACACAGTTGAGTTGCCTGAGCAATCTACCGGGACAAAAGTCAATATAAATGACTTAATTGTGTTTTTTAGATCAAAATTACTTTTGCTTAGTTGGAATAAGATCATTTTAATTCAGAATGGCTTTTTTGCGCAATTAAAAGATGAATTTCGGAAGATATATAACTATATAATATATAGTATCTAATATAATAATATATATCTAATATATAGTATATATATATAATATCCGTAGATTAAAAGAAAATCAGAAAAAAAATGCAATACAATTAACCGTTGTACTAAATTAATAAATCACCTGACTAAAACTAGACACCAATCGGAAACGCCTGTTCAGCTATAAATCGGTGGCTCAAAAAGTGACCTTGAATTTGGTCACTAGTTTCCGATCATAACAGTACCTCAAAAACGACACTCGGAGTCGCGACGTCCATGCATTGACACATACAGTCACACACACAAACACACACACGACCTTTTGTTTCTTGAGTATTATTTTTTTTTAAGTTGGAAACAAGTTCTCAAGAGATTTCTTCGTGTTCCTTGAGAACATTAGAACTGTCTATGTCACTAGATAAAGCATTGGAAATCGACGGTTTCAACATTTAAGGCGGAAGAAACCGCATGACTTATATCTTGTTCTTCTACTGCAGACTTGTTCAGCTCCCAGATGGGGAGGTAAAAAGTAGTTTACACTAAATTTTAAAACTTAAAACAAGTAATAAGATTGTTTAATTAGAGTGGAAAAACAAATCGCGTTCATAACCTTTATCACAATCTCTGTCGAAATACCTTTTGATGTAAGTTTCTTATGACCTTCAAGTGAAGTACCCTTTCCGGCTCTTCAATCTCAACCAAAATTTATTATATTACTTATATTGATATACAAGTCTAATTTACCAAATTTGAGATTTTTTACATTATGTTTTAATATAATGTTTGATGAAAGTCTAATATGACTTTCAAGTAAACTACGGCTTCCGGTTAGCCAATTTTTACCAAAATTTATTACGTTATTAATATTAGTATCCAAGTCTTAAATACCAAATTTGAAAAGTTTTGTAAAATATTTTAATATAATTTTTGATGAAAATCAGTAATAACCTTCAAGTAAAGTACCACTTTCGGTGATCATC
Organism: Rhaphigaster nebulosa; assembly: GCA_948150685.1. Taxonomy (NCBI): domain Eukaryota; kingdom Metazoa; phylum Arthropoda; class Insecta; order Hemiptera; family Pentatomidae; genus Rhaphigaster; species Rhaphigaster nebulosa. The sequence continues at coordinate 11,826,373 of OX411308.1, forward strand.
TAGTGACCAAAAAGATAAGTTCACAACTAAATTATACAATAATCCTAGATTATTCTTACAAAATTTTAACTTTCTACGGCTAACCGTTTTTGAGTTTTGCGAGATATGTACGAACGAACGTACGTACAGACGTCACGACGAAACTAGACAAAATTGATATTTCCGTTGATATATCCGTTGAAAATTTTCGCGATCACAATACTCCTTCTTCTTCTCTCACTATCTCCTCAGTGCTGTTTAGCGTGGAGTGGCTCTGACCATCTCGTCCAACGGCCCCTGTCCTATGCAAGCCTTCTCATCTCTGGCATGGTGCATCCTTTCTTTGTGCAAATTCTCTCAATCAAGTCTGCATACATGAGCCTTGGCCTGCCTTGTGGTCACCTTCCTCTCGGCCTTGCCTCTAGAAGCCAACTGGCCTTACGGTCATCTCCCATTCTGTTGACATGCCCGAACCACTTCAGCTTTCTTCAATCGTCTCTAGGACGGATCTAACTCCTAGTTCCTCTCGCACCCTCTCATTCCTTATGCGGTCTCGCCTAGTTTTTCCTAATATTTTCCTTACGAATCTCATTTCCGCAGATACAACCCTGCTGGCATGGCGGTCCAGGAGTGTCCAGCTTTCCGATCCTTATAGTAGCACTGGGAGAAAAACTGATTTGAATAGCAGAATCTTCACTTTCCCGCTCAAATCCTGCTTTCCAATGAGTGTCATGGATATTTGGTAGAATATTCCATTGGCCTTTGGACTCTATTCATTACCTCCTGGTCTATTCTTCCATCCTTGCAGATCATTGTTCCCAGGTAGCAGTAGGTATCGGTTTGCTCAAGGGTCTCTCCATTGGAAGTGATTCTAAGATCCTCGTTCCTTCGTCCAATACACATGACCTTGCTTTTGGAGGCATTGATCTGCATGCACTCATCCACAACGACCTGGAGTGATTCAGCAGTATCCGCCACTAATAACACATCATCTGCGTACAGCAATGCCTGTGCCAAAACTGGGGTCATATTCCAGTATCCCACTATTGCTCTGGGTGTCCTCCTTTTACAAAATTTCCAAATGGCATCCATGAAAATTATGAACAGTAGGGGGCTTAGGCTATCGCCCTGTTTAACTCCCCTGAAGAAATGGAACGACCTGGACTCAGTGCCGGCTAGCCGGCACCTATTCCCTTTGGGTCTAGGTAAACTGATTTAATTGCACTCATAAGATTTTGTGGGATTCTCCTATCTTCCAATGCATCCCATACAGCCGTCCGTAAATCTAAGAAAGCTAGGTATACTCCTTTACCTCTACCCCATACAATACTTCCTTTACTGCATACAAGGAAGTAAGAATGTACACAAAAATTATAGTGAAATATCACTTAATATGCCCAAGTCGCTTTCGTTATCACTTTATTTAAAAAAAATAAAGTAAGGATTGAAGAAGTTCTTCCCTTTGACATTTCGGAGGATCCTGAAGGTAGAATTTATTTCATTAATATTCATACAAGATATCAATGCACTCTTGAGCTGGTCTGTTAATTGTTTTTCGGTCCCTTAAATAAAACAGAGTTCACTTTTTGAGATCATATGTTTCGCAACTGAAATACACAAAATTATATAATTGCAAATGAGGCAAAATGATGCAGTTTAATTAGGTAAAAATGTAAAATACATAGGTGGTATAAAAAAGAATATATATATATATATATATATATATATATATATATATATATATATATATATATATATATATAATCAGATGTTCACAGAACGTTATAACTAAAGACCGGATTTATATGTAGCAAAAAAGGTTAAAATATGCCATATAATATGCAGTTAGGCTATAATTATTGTCTAAACTGCTTTGATAAACAATTAAAATTATGATTTATAACACAAATAAGAAAAAACATGGGTAAATTGAAAAACAAAAATTTAACAGAGAATTGTTTTATAGCTAAATAATTCTTAAAAATTAAAATAATTGTAAAATACAATTTTTCACCTTAATTCTTTTTCGCCATAGGAGATTTTATAATATTAAATAAGGGAATACCAGATGCAACCAATGCAAAATAAAGTATGTATTTCATTGAAATGCCTAGATTTGAATAAGTTCGACAAAAGGTGCTGAGATCTCCAATGCAGGTAAATTCCACGATGCATTCACATGCAATCGTGCAGGTGTACAATAAACTATTGTTACATTCAGAACTCAAATTAGAGTATAAAATCCCAAGAATAACACAGGTCAACAAAAAATTTTCAACTTTAATAGTTGATTTTTATAGATTTTTATGTGCTGAATCTAAATCTGGCCTTAGTTTTTTTGTATCACCCATAGGTTTCCATAAGTATGCTTTGTGTTATATAGTATAAATCCCTATTCAAACCGCTATACGGTATACGAGGGAATTAATGAAACACTATGTTCATCATAAGCATGGTTATAGTCCCTAACCGAGTCGTTAAGCTCGATTTGAGTAAACAGTTTAGACTCTACATTTTCTGTAAAACATTGAAATTCTTCATTCACAGGCCAATTTTTTTTTGCTGAATTCACAGGCCAACGATGAAAAAAGTTTTGTACTGAAAATACCTTATTCCTATAGTTTTTAGGGTACTGAATCCAAATATGATATTAAAAAAGCTGTATCACCCACAATTTCTTCACATTTTATAGTTAAATTTATGTAATTAAGCGATTTTTAAAGAATTCAACAGCTTTAATAGTTAAAATTGTGGGTGATACAGCTTTTTTAATATGATATTTGGATTCAGCAAAATAAAAATTATAGGAATAAGGTATTTTCAGTACAAAACTTTTTTCATCGTTGGCCTGCGTAATTCATACAAGTACCAGTCTTGGACGTGCTAATTGTTTCGAAAATTTCTTTCACATCGCACATTTTTGTTGCACAAATTCCAAAAAATGGTTTAAAAAAAAAAAAAAAAAGCTCTCCCAGTTGAATTCAAAGGGTCCCAACTGTTTAACATGGCACTAAATGATGTCACTGCTTTGGGCATTTTGGTTTATATAAGAAAATTAAAACTTTGATAATTTTAACTAATACGCACAACGGAAGCAACACACTAAATGACAGAATAGAATATAAAATTCCAAAAGAAAAGGGCAAGATGATATTTTTTGCTTTGTTAAAGAAAGTACTCGGAAATAAGTGTTCTAGAAAACTTATCAAAATTACGATACTAAAAATTATTATTTATGAATACCTAACTATGCATATTACGTGAAAACAGTTGAATTATTTATTTTCTATTTTATTGGGAACACAAATTATAAAATATGCAGTAACCCATCAAATATGCAAAAATATGCGCAATAAAATTTACTATATCTACGCCAAATGTATTTATTTGTAAAGATATTCGATAATTTTGGTTGAAAAACCTATCAGGAAAAATATGCATTTGCCTAGAAATCCGGTCTTTAGTTATAACATTTTAAAATTTGTATTTTAGTGAACTTCATTTTAATTTTTACTCAATTGGTAAAAAATATTTACAAATCCACCGCAACTATTTTTGTGTTAAGTTGTGACATATTAAAACAGCTTCTTTCTAGGGTTTTAATCTATATTTTAGAAAAAAAATTTAAACTTAAAGGTGTGGAATTTATTAACTGTTGACATTGGCAATCTCAAAGATACACTACCAGTTAACACGATCCAAAGAAATCAAGCATCGACTCCTTATTTGTTTATCTTGGTTTGGCGACTTTGCACTCGGCTAATACGGTTATTTATAATATCCATCAACTTAGTCACACTTTAGAATTAAATTTCTTAACAAATATCTTACTCTTGGAAATTTATAAATCGGTTTGTAACCAATTGTGTCTATTACCTTTTGAAACTGAATTCATCTATAACAATTCGATATAATTATGTTTCATAACATTTTTTTATTTAATAGAGCAAGTTTTACACATAAAAAAAAGAAAAGTACCACATTCAATATTATTCATGAAGGCAACTGAAAACAAAAATTTAATATGGGACATCCAGTTCGGCCCCAGAAGCTCATTCACTATTCAACACATTTCTCCTATGAAAGTTTTTATCGCTTCGCCATCATATTCTCTGGAATATATTTAATATTGCCACTGTTAAATATTTTATATGCTTTAGGAATACAAATATGTTAATAGTGAATAAATCATTAAATCCGTTATAAACTTACGATTTCAGAGTATGCTTATAATACCTATGAAAAATGTGATAAATACTATTAGTATGCATAAATGTTGTCATGAATTGAAATAGGGTGATTCAAATACGTCAAGGACAATATTAGAAAGCCGGAGTTATTTATTGTAATTAATAATCTGTAGTTATAAACTTAAGTATATTAAAATGTAATGAATTTCAATAAATGGTACGTAAAATTTATTTTTTCGAATGCCGACTCAATTTTCAGAAATAAAAAAAAACAATATTTATTGTAATCAAAACGTGTACCACAAGAAGGTTCATGTACCAGAGCAAACATTTTATTATTAAAAAAATTTTCCACTAAAATTGTAAATAACTCTGGGATAATATTAATGATAATATAACTTATTTACAACATTATTGCATCGTAAATAAACCCATTTAGCAGTGAATAAAACAAAACTGATATAAAATAACTATAAAAAATGCAGTATAAAAAAAATTCTGTTATAAAAACTATAATTATCAATCTGGTTCTGGATTTTTACTTCCTTGTACGGAGTAAAGAAAGTATTGTAATCGGGAAAATTTTCGGTTTTCAGATTTCAGCGGAAATATCCATTTTGACTAGTTTCGTCTGTACGTACGTTCGTTCGTACATATCTCGCAAAACTCAAAAACGGTTCGACGTAGAAAGTTAAAATTTTGTAGGAATAATCTAGGATCATTGTATAATTTAGTTGTGAACTTATCTTTTTGGTCACTGGTGACAAAATCACTCAAAGTCACAGTGACATCTTGTACGTAAATTCGTATCAAGCATAACTCAAAAACAGTTAGTCGTATAAAGTTAAAGTTTTTTATTTATATAGTTGTGAACCTCCCTTTTTGGTCTCTGCATGAATACCGTAAGTTACTTGAAGGTCATTATTGATTTTCATCAAAAAATATATTAAAATATAATGCAAAACTTCTCGAATTAGGTATATAAGACTTACATATTAGTATTAATAAAATAATAAATGTTGGTTATCATTGGCAGACCGGAAGTGGCATTTAACTTGAAGGACATATTAGACTTTCATAATAAATTATATTAAAATTTAATGTAAAGCCTCTCAAATTTGATAAAAAAGAATTTTATATCAATAAAAATAATATACTAGATTTTGGTTAAAATTGGTAAGCCGAAAAGGGTAGTTTACTTGAAGTCATAATAAACTTAATTAAAGACAGAGATCATATGATTCGGCGATAATGGTTATAAACACGATTTTATTCCCACTCAAATTAAACATTTTTATTGCTTGTATCAGTGTCAAAATTAAGTGTAAAATACTTGTTTTTCTTCCCCATTGAGTGAGTTGAACAAGTCTGCAGCAGGATAATAAGATATAAGTGGTGGGTGGGTGGGTTATTTTGCTTAAAATGTCGAAACCGTCAATTTCCAATTATTTACCTAGAGATATTGACAGTTTTAATGTTGTCACGGAACACGAAGAAATCTCTTGGAAACTAGTTACCTACTGAAAGAAAACGACATGTAATAATGGAATGAGACCTCCAGAAATAAGAGCGAGTGTGTGTGTGTCAATAGATGGATATCGCGACGCCGAGTGTCGTTTTTGAGATACTGGAAACTAGCAACCAAATTGAGGATCAGTTTTTGAGCCACCGATTTATAGTTTATTAGGCGTGCAAGGAAGTCATGTGTTGTCCACATCACATATTTTTCATTATACAATATCGATATTTGAAAATAATCACTCTAATTCTTCTTTTCTAGATGCTTCCATATCTATAATTTCTTTAAAAACCTATCCCACGCTATTCGCTTTGCTGGCACTTGGTGTCTTGAGAACTTCATAAAATCCTCAAAAAATATTTGTTTTCGTTTCTCCAAAACCGAAACATTCCAATTTTTTCTTTAAAGAGCGCCCTTCAATCCTTAGGATCTTCAAAAAGAGGTTCTGAATACGAGATTTCAATCTTTTTCTAAAATTCCTTGAAACTTTTCTACCCTGAACTGCGGACTAGTAATCGATAAATCTACTAGATTCTTGTTTTTAAACATTTTTTCCGACTAAAGTCCAAATTTTTTAATAATGAAACGATATAAGCTGAGGGTGTCGATATGAAAGTTGTACTCACTCAAGTGAATGAAGATGTTTTTGAATAACGACTGCCCACAGCATCTTCCTTAAAGAAAGGCTGATCAATGAAAGAGATACGAATTCCAAAGAGATCTGTTGAAATCCAAAGAGGTGAGTAAAGGCATTAGTTTCTTGGATACCCTACAGACGGCGCCCTATTAACTATCCGGAACTTGGACAAAGAACTAAGCCGGCTTCATTTACATAAGATTTTAACTTCCTCTTCCTCTTACCCTTCCCCTTCTTCCTCCTTGTAACCCGCAGCTGAACTTCTTAAGCCGCGCCGACTTCTGCTTTAAATCCTTTTCAGAAGTCCATTTCGAAACTACATTATTCTGAAGGCTTTTTATTTTATTTTGTCTTTGCTTTATAAAGAGAATTAGTTTTGAAAAGTCAATTGAAATGTTCCAATAAAGACTTGGAGGAATCGGGAGCGTTAACTGAGTATAATCCACACTATACAACAAAAGACATAACTATTACGTTTTACAAGTTTATAACAATTCGTCATATAACTTATATAACTAAGAGCAATTTTATTTTATACCAGAGTTACAAAAAAACTGATGAGTCAGTAGATATCTGATCAGCTCTCACGATGGTGAGGAGCGAGATTTTTAGTATCCAGGAGATTCATACTAAACTTTGAGCTAGCTATTCAAAATATCTATAGAGAGCATTTTAAAGATTGTTCTTGGAGTGTGCTAAGGTCTCATAGAATTTTTGAATATTAAAATAAGTAGCTAATAACCGATTATATTTTTTTAAAAATAATTAACTCAGAATTAAATTTGTTTTTAATCTTAAAGAGTATAATAGAGGTAGACTACAGCTTTATTTGATATAGCTATAATAGATATAAGGATACAATATTTAAATGACCAGATCGTCGAGAACAGCGGAGACGGACGGACGATAAGTTCCATAATTTTCTATGATTTCCTTTGATCTTACCGACACTAGCCGACAGTACTTAGGAATAATTAAAAAACAAAATAAATTGTATGCTCAATTTTTATACTAGATTAATACGAAGGCGACACAAAAAACAAAACCCCTCTCGGAATAGATTGAAAATAGCTGTGTTAGAGGAGAGACGAAGGGGGAAAGTAGTAGTGTTGGTGAGAGGGAAGCGACGGTGCTGCGCCAGTGGCCTGGTTTTAGAATGCCCTTAAACAAAGGAGCTAATACCGTGTGATAAAAACATTAGGCCATAAGATTCCATTTACCGCCGCATTCCTTTTTTATTGCTTCTTGGGGTTACATTTATCTTTCATCCTTCATTAAACTATAGATTTTCTCTCAGTAAAATTGATAACAACGGAATTTTTAACCTTCCCTTTGATATTTCCGCTTGTTTTTGGCGTTCTCCGTTGGCCGAAACCACTGCGCCCATTAAAGTTACCCCCGTGCTTGTGATTAAACCATCTTTATGTGACTATCATTGGAATTATAATACAAAATGAAAAGTGGAATTAAAAAAAAAAAAATAAGTATGCATTGATTAAAGCAATAAATGACAGTTGTTATACGTTCTATTGAAAACCGCTGTTCACCATTTCTCCCCTCCAAAAAAAAAAAAAAAAATAAGTTATGCATACAAATTTATATATATATTTATATATATATATATATATATATATATATAAATTTGTATGCATAACTTATTTTTTTTTTTTTTTTTGGAGGGGAGAAATGGTGAACAGCGGTTTTCAATAGAACGTATAACAACTGTCATTTATTGCTTTAATCAATGCATACTTATTTTTTTTTTTTTAATTCCACTTTTCATTTTGTATTATAATTCCAATGATAGTCACATAAAGATGGTTTAATCACAAGCACGGGGGTAACTTTAATGGGCGCAGTGGTTTCGGCCAACGGAGAACGCCAAAAACAAGCGGAAATATCAAAGGGAAGGTTAAAAATTCCGTTGTTATCAATTTTACTGAGAGAAAATCTATAGTTTAATGAAGGATGAAAGATAAATGTAACCCCAAGAAGCAATAAAAAAGGAATGCGGCGGTAAATGGAATCTTATGGCCTAATGTTTTTATCACACGGTATTAGCTCCTTTGTTTAAGGGCATTCTAAAACCAGGCCACTGGCGCAGCACCGTCGCTTCCCTCTCACCAACACTACTACTTTCCCCCTTCGTCTCTCCTCTAACACAGCTATTTTCAATCTATTCCGAGAGGGGTTTTGTTTTTTGTGTCGCCTTCGTATTAATCTAGTATAAAAATTGAGCATACAATTTATTTTGTTTTTTAATTATTCCTAAGTACTGTCGGCTAGTGTCGGTAAGATCAAAGGAAATCATAGAAAATTATGGAACTTATCGTCCGTCCGTCTCCGCTGTTCTCGACGATCTGGTCATTTAAATATTGTATCCTTATATCTATTATAGCTATATCAAATAAAGCTGTAGTCTACCTCTATTATACTCTTTAAGATTAAAAACAAATTTAATTCTGAGTTAATTATTTTTAAAAAAATATAATCGGTTATTAGCTACTTATTTTAATATTCAAAAATTCTATGAGACCTTAGCACACTCCAAGAACAATCTTTAAAATGCTCTCTATAGATATTTTGAATAGCTAGCTCAAAGTTTAGTATGAATCTCCTGGATACTAAAAATCTCGCTCCTCACCATCGTGAGAGCTGATCAGATATCTACTGACTCATCAGTTTTTTTGTAACTCTGGTATAAAATAAAATTGCTCTTAGTTATATAAGTTATATGACGAATTGTTATAAACTTGTAAAACGTAATAGTTATGTCTTTTGTTGTATAGTGTGGATTATACTCAGTTAACGCTCCCGATTCCTCCAAGTCTTTATTGGAACATTTCAATTGACTTTTCAAAACTAATTCTCTTTATAAAGCAAAGACAAAATAAAATAAAAAGCCTTCAGAATAATGTAGTTTCGAAATGGACTTCTGAAAAGGATTTAAAGCAGAAGTCGGCGCGGCTTAAGAAGTTCAGCTGCGGGTTACAAGGAGGAAGAAGGGGAAGGGTAAGAGGAAGAGGAAGTTAAAATCTTATGTAAATGAAGCCGGCTTAGTTCTTTGTCCAAGTTCCGGATAGTTAATAGGGCGCCGTCTGTAGGGTATCCAAGAAACTAATGCCTTTACTCACCTCTTTGGATTTCAACAGATCTCTTTGGAATTCGTATCTCTTTCATTGATCAGCCTTTCTTTAAGGAAGATGCTGTGGGCAGTCGTTATTCAAAAACATCTTCATTCACTTGAGTGAGTACAACTTTCATATCGACACCCTCAGCTTATATCGTTTCATTATTAAAAAATTTGGACTTTAGTCGGAAAAAATGTTTAAAAACAAGAATCTAGTAGATTTATCGATTACTAGTCCGCAGTTCAGGGTAGAAAAGTTTCAAGGAATTTTAGAAAAAGATTGAAATCTCGTATTCAGAACCTCTTTTTGAAGATCCTAAGGATTGAAGGGCGCTCTTTAAAGAAAAAATTGGAATGTTTCGGTTTTGGAGAAACGAAAACAAATATTTTTTGAGGATTTTATGAAGTTCTCAAGACACCAAGTGCCAGCAAAGCGAATAGCGTGGGATAGGTTTTTAAAGAAATTATAGATATGGAAGCATCTAGAAAAGAAGAATTAGAGTGATTATTTTCAAATATCGATATTGTATAATGAAAAATATGTGATGTGGACAACACATGACTTCCTTGCACGCCTAATAAACTATAAATCGGTGGCTCAAAAACTGATCCTCAATTTGGTTGCTAGTTTCCAGTATCTCAAAAACGACACTCGGCGTCGCGATATCCATCTATTGACACACACACACTCGCTCTTATTTCTGGAGGTCTCATTCCATTATTACATGTCGTTTTCTTTCAGTAGGTAACTAGTTTCCAAGAGATTTCTTCGTGTTCCGTGACAACATTAAAACTGTCAATATCTCTAGGTAAATAATTGGAAATTGACGGTTTCGACATTTTAAGCAAAATAACCCACCCACCCACCACTTATATCTTATTATCCTGCTGCAGACTTGTTCAACTCACTCAATGGGGAAGAAAAACAAGTATTTTACACTTAATTTTGACACTGATACAAGCAATAAAAATGTTTAATTTGAGTGGGAATAAAATCGTGTTTATAACCATTATCGCCGAATCATATGATCTCTGTCTTTAATTAAGTTTATTATGACTTCAAGTAAACTACCCTTTTCGGCTTACCAATTTTAACCAAAATCTAGTATATTATTTTTATTGATATAAAATTCTTTTTTATCAAATTTGAGAGGCTTTACATTAAATTTTAATATAATTTATTATGAAAGTCTAATATGTCCTTCAAGTTAAATGCCACTTCCGGTCTGCCAATGATAACCAACATTTATTATTTTATTAATACTAATATGTAAGTCTTATATACCTAATTCGAGAAGTTTTGCATTATATTTTAATATATTTTTTGATGAAAATCAATAATGACCTTCAAGTAACTTACGGTATTCATGCAGAGACCAAAAAGGGAGGTTCACAACTATATAAATAAAAAACTTTAACTTTATACGACTAACTGTTTTTGAGTTATGCTTGATACGAATTTACATACAAGATGTCACTGTGACTTTGAGTGATTTTGTCACCAGTGACCAAAAAGATAAGTTCACAACTAAATTATACAATGATCCTAGATTATTCCTACAAAATTTTAACTTTCTACGTCGAACCGTTTTTGAGTTTTGCGAGATATGTACGAACGAACGTACGTACAGACGAAACTAGTCAAAATGGATATTTCCGCTGAAATCTGAAAACCGAAAATTTTCCCGATTACAATACTTTCTTTACTCCGTACAAGGAAGTAAAAATCCAGAACCAGATTGATAATTATAGTTTTTATTACAGTTTTTATTATAGTTCATTAAACTATAGATTTTCTCTCAGTAAAATTGATAACAACGGAATTTTTAACCTTCCCTTTGATATTTCCGCTTGTTTTTGGCGTTCTCCGTTGGCCGAAACCACTGCGCCCATTAAAGTTACCCCCGTGCTTGTGATTAAACCATCTTTATGTGACTATCATTGGAATTATAATACAAAATGAAAAGTGGAATTAAAAAAAAAAAAATAAGTATGCATTGATTAAAGCAATAAATGACAGTTGTTATACGTTCTATTGAAAACCGCTGTTCACCATTTCTCCCCTCCAAAAAAAAAAAAAAAAATAAGTTATGCATACAAATTTATATATATATATATATATATATATATATATATATATATATATATATATATATATTTTATTCATTCGTATAGGCCACTAATGGACCACACGAAGCGTCTACTTGATGTGAGATTTTCTAAAGCGCCACACTTCTTTCATCTTCTTACTGTGCGCCTTCTTCTTTTGTTCAGACCAAGTTGTTCCAGGCTCCAATTTCTTGGTCTCTCGGCTCACATTCCATTTACGTTCTTTTCGTTAATTTATATTAATTTTACTGTATTTAGTCGTAGTGTAAGGCCGTGATCGAGCTGGGGTCAGACTGCAGAAAATGTAGGATCTGACTCGGACAATTATAATTATCGGACCGTTTAATGAACGGATGTTTAAGGAACGTATGTTTTCAACGTAAACTGAACCGGAATCGTATCCGATTCCGATATTTATCTGATGGTGTGGAAAACACCCTAAAGCTGTATTTACGAGAGAAAATATAGCTTTCATTTAAGTATTGAGCCACTAATATTTATATTATATCAGACATAATATAAATACAAAAGAAATAAAATGAAACATAAAATAAAATGAAAGAAAAATCATTATGATTAATGTAAAAAAGCCGAATACTTAGATATTACAATTTCTTTATTTAATATAAAAAAGCTTTCAGCTTAAAAAAAGGAAGCTGAAAATAACATAAATGTTGTAGAAGAAACTTTTGAATTTCCTGGTATTGCATAGACGAAATCAATGGTTTTGAAAGCTCGCTGCAAAGCAAATAATCCGACTGATAAACCCTCTTGAAAGAGGGCTTATCAGTCGAATATGGGCCATGTGGAAAGAGGTTCGAGTATACTTATAAAATTGCAATACATATATTGAGCTTTTATTCGTCAAAAGCGATAAAAGGAAGTGAACATTTCCTCGAGTTGCTAAAGTAAGGTTATTGAAGATAATAGATGTTTGTAGTTGACTCTTCGGTAAGAGAAGAAGAGAAGAGTAGAAAAAGAATTCCTGGAAATTATTTGGACTCTTAAGCATTTGGGATGATGTCGAAGATTAAGATAACAGTTGGTGGATGAATTAGTAACGTGGTCTCGAGGAAACATTGCAGCTGGCAATATCGGCCTTCTTTATCACGACCAGATAAATTATATTTTATTCTATAATAATATTAATCAGATTATGACA